>JAOTRH010108516.1:0-15472 GCA_034768845.1 Heliamphora exappendiculata | reverse complement strand
TATAAACTTAAAATTTATTATATTATATAAGTTTATAATTAATAATTTATTAGTTTATATATTATAAACTAATGTATAAAACTTATAATAATAAGTTTTTAAGTTAAACTATAAATTAATTACTAATTGATTATATTATATAAATATAATTTTATTTTTTTATTAGTTATTAAGTTATAAACTATAAATTTATTCGTTTATAGCAAACTTATTAGTTTATAATTTATTTATGTATTTGTTTACTATAAATTTATTATTAATTGATAAGTTTATAATTTATATTATTATAAATTTTTTAATTTATTATAACTATAAGTTGAAAAATATGAAAAATATGGAACCCTATTTATAGGAAAAATATGTAAATTTAAGAAAAAAAAAAAGAAGCCAAAACAAGCCGTTGGCCGGGCCTGGGCAGGACCGGGCCCAACGGTAACTTAATCCGAGCCATTGATTTCGAATACCAAGTGATCTCGGCCGTTTAAAAAAATTCTAACTGTTGGGGAGTTCGGGCCGGGACGGGCTGGGCTTGGCCCAATGGCTAACCCGTGGGTGGATAGGCCCCGGGCCGTTTTGACACCCCTAGGTACATGGCACCTGGTATTTTACTTTCTTGAAAGATACTCGGCAAGAGTAATGCTATGTTGAGTATATTGTGACGATTAGATTTGATTATTATGTGACGTTGTATTGTACATGTTAAGAAAAATGATAGGTTCAATCATAAGACGATATAAACGTCACGTAGTTTCTAAATATGATCATTATGACATTATTTTATCTAAAAACTCATAAAATATACTCATAAATTTTTAGGACAATTCAAAATATGATTTAGATTTACTTGGGGTATGACCCACGTTATAAACATTTTAATTCGAGTTATACATTTGAAATTATAGATAAATTTAGGAATATGTATATTATAAATTTGTAGCATTTTTTTTATTTAGTAAATAGTATTAAAAACATCTCATATTATCCTTTATATTTTATTTTATAAATATAAATATGATGGACTCCACCCCCAAAATTTTAGCATGGGTTAGAATAGTAGGAATAGCCTCTTCATGAAGTTGGATTAATGCTGCGAACTTACTATTGTTATCATGAGATCAGTTTTGTGCAGGCCATTACCTTTTATTATTATTATTATTATTTTTTTTTTATATGAAGCCATTACCTTTATTAACCTCTTAATATATGTATTTGCTTGATAACGAATTTCAAATTAATCTATCGGATGGATGGCCAATTTAGAGAGGTCAATTTTCTCTATTCTATTCTCGCTCTTGCCTCCAACCTCCATCTATCTCTTCCCAAGAACGTTCACTCTTCTCGTTGCAAGTGTCAGGATACTAATTTTAAATTAATTTTTAATTTTCACTTAAGATTTTTAAAAAGTTACTACTAGACCAATTAATTTTTATTTATGTACTAACGGCTAAAAAGTACTTTTTAATTAAATTATTATTTTTTCTTATTTAACTTTAAAATAAAAATAAGAAAAATCTCGCTTGTAGTTCAATTTTGATAATTAATTGTTATTTTTTATTTTTAGAATAAGACATTTGAAACTGGAATCAAAGCTAGATTTTAAAAATAACTATTTAAATAAGACATTTTTAACTATGATTTTTAGAACTAATAATTGAAGTTTTAAAATTATTAGCATATTGATTATGATAAATTAAAAATTCTAGTTTTAGCAAAATAAGTAAGAATTTATATTAGAAATTATAATTTTAGCATAATTAGGATATTCAACACACAAAATTATTTACATCAAAATCAAATTACTTAAATATGTATGCATATAGGTCAGTTTGGTTTTCTTTTGAGATGCGTGAGCCATTATGCTTTTTTTTGTTTGGGTTTTTTTTTTAACTTCTCTTGCGGTGAAAATTGCTTTTTTAGGTAAGATATGTTTCTAATCTATATTATAATATCTTTTTTTAAAGTATATTAATCATTTACTTAACTAAAAAAAGCACAACTAGTTAATCAGAATTAATTGTTGGGATCAATTGCATTCATTCCCTGATATGTGACAGTAATTTGGACTTTGTTTTGGACTAATCATGACAGTTGGAATGGCAGTTAGATCCAAACGACTTCAAAGAGTTAGGTGTTGTCACGGGGAAGATAGGAAGACAAATTTTCTTTTTCTACGCTTTAAATGTGTATTTAGTTTTTTTATTTGTCAAGAATATTATATAAATAACTGCTATTAATATTTCGAACCTACCTAATAATTTCTATGTCACTTCTTTCAAAGAGAGAATAATTTTCATAATCCAATGACACTCGTCATTTGTGACACGATTGCAATGACATATAAATGAGAGAAGAAATAACAAAAGAAAAATACTAACCAAAGTATATATATTAATGCAGAATTTATAAGCTTCTCTTTTATAGACACCTACAATCGTCTGAAAGTTAAAAGGTAATAGTAGAGGCACGGCATGCCGACGTTTACAGATTAGTCTTAAAAGGCCAGTGTTTGGTTAAAAACGGCCAAATGAACAAGATTTATTGTTTTGCTATGATATAAGCTGATTTTCAACAAAATTCTATCGTTTAAGCCTCTAAATTCCTAATTTTATCGCTTTTAGAAACTTCTCTTTTTGTACTAAATTTATCGAAGAACTTTCTTTTTAAATGCCATTCGTTTTTTTTGGCACGTTTATTTTTTAATATTTTTAGTATTCAAACTTGACCTTAAGCCAAATTTGCCATTTTTGGTAATTTCTTCCCAATCTTGAATTTAGCAAGGTTGTGCCGTCTAATTAATGGTTATCCTATTCAATTAGAGTTTAGCCATTATAAATACAATGGAAACATCTGTAGGGTTACTTAGTTGTTGAATAAAAAAATTTGAAAGTTTTTTTAATTATTATATTTGTTAATTAAAGAGTATCTCTAGTTTAAGTAAGCTCGTAGATTTTGTTGTTAGTATTCCTCTAGTCAATACATCTCCCTATGTCAATTGGTATTAGAGTTAAACTCTTATTTGAGTCCTAATCTTGACACGTGGTGGTGGTGCAAACAAGTGACGAGGGGGAGGATTTGTCACTATTGATGAGGTGTAGTCGGATGACGCCAGACGAAAGGCTCGAGTGGAGAAATGAATGACCCATATGGAGGACTCCATTGCTGCAACGGAGTGGATGGATGTCTTGACTGCGGCTATTTTACCTCGCAATCGTTAGCCAAACTGACGTCTCATCATGAAAGAGGAGTTTTCGAATGGTGATTCCATTGTTAACCTTTTTGCTGACCAATAGTAAAAGGGAAGGGGAAGAAGATTTTTGGTTAACAACCACGAGTCCCAATGCTGAGAAGCTGGATTGAAGATCTAAATTTTCGAGTTTCAAAGGGTTTTGTCGCGAGAGAAGTTTTCTAATTGGATCTGTACTATTAAAGAAGTCTTGGAATTCAAGGAGATTCCTAATGACAAATGAGTTCTGTTTGTGGCTACCAGATTTCGAGGCAGAGCTGCTACTTGGCGGCATCAAATTAAGTTGGACAAAGCGAGGCAGTGCAAAAAGAAAATCAGATTGTGGGATAAATTAAAGAAACACATGCATGCTGCCGTGAGTCAAGAAGCACGCTATGTCGATGATTATACTACGGAGTTTTATCAACTTTTGGCCATGAACGATCTATTTAAAATTGAGGAGCTCTTGGTGTTACAATACATTGGAGGATTACGCCAACAATTCCAGGACACTCTTAACTTATTTGACCTGTATTTGCTATTGGACGCTCATCAGAGAGCCATACAATTAGAGAAGCAGCTTGGTTATAGAGTTATTGCCGGTAACAAAAGCAGTTCTAGTTATTGACGGTAACAAAATCAATTCTAACTGTGTTGCTGCAAATCCCAACCCACCAAATAGAGTTGCAGGCACCCTACCAGTTGGTGGTATGCGTTGTTCTAGGTGCGGAGAACCCAAACATCGTGCTGCAGACTATCAAAATGGTAGTAATCCTGGTAAAGATTTTTTCTTAGAGACCGACGAACCAATTGGTGATCAAACTAAGCAGTCCTCAGAGTATGATTTAGACCTTTCCTCTGATTATAAAGAAGATGAGATTGTGGGAGATCAAGAGCCCCTTTTGGTTGTTCGAGGAGTTTGTCTAGCCCCTCGCAAAATTTATGGAGACTTATGGCTGCGCAAAGTATTTTCCTATCCACCTATACCATTGGCGCAAAGGTGTGTCACTTCATGATTGATTCAAGACATTGTGAGAATGTGGTATCTGATAAAATAGTCCCGAAGTTGGGGTTGAAGACGAAACAACATCCTAAACTCTATAAATTAAGATGGTTCAATAAGGGAAACAAGGCCAAAGTTACTAAACGGTGCTTGATTTCTTTCTCTGTTGGCCATAAATATAAACACAAAGTGTGGTGCGATGTTGTTTCTATGGATGTATGTCACCTTTTAGTCGAGTAGACTGTGACAGTATGACCACAATGTTAAGCATGAAAGCTGAAGCAGCACTTACATCTTACTATTCGATAACACCAGGATCGCATTATCGCCAACTAAAGGGGCAGTGCCCAAGCCAACAGTAAGGAAGAGTGGATCTTCTGACATGAGTGCATTTTGAGGAGGATATTATCCACACCAAGTTATTTTTTTATCCTAGCGCCCAAAAAAGATCTTACAGATGACCAGCAAGGAACAGTGCCAAAACTTACCCAACCGTTGTTGAAGGAATTTGTCGATGTATCTGTCGAAGAACTGCTCATTGGGTTACCTCTATTGTGGGACATTCAGCACCAAATTAACCTGGTGCCAAGTTCAAATCTGCTTAATTAACCATATTGCAGCATAAGTCCGAAGGAACATGAAGAGATACAAAGGCAAGTTGAAGAGTTGCTGTCAAAGAGATTTATCAGCGAAAGTATCAGTCATTATGATGTCCCATAGCTACTCACCCCAAAGAAAGACGGCACGTGGAGGATGGGTATTGATAAAGGGGTATTAGCAAGATCACTGTCAAATACTGCTTCTTAATTCCAAATTAGATGACTTACGCGATCAGCTAACATGTGTTAAAATCTTCACCAAGCTAGATTTGAAGAATGGTTACCACCAGATTTGGATTAGGCCAACGATGAATGGAAAATAGCATTCAAGACTCAGGAAGGACTTTATGAATGGCTTGTTATGCCATTCGGGTTGTTAAATGTGCCGAGCACCTTCATGTGAATGCTTAACTGAGTGGTGTGATTGCTTATAGGTAAATTTGCAGTTGTCTACTTTGATGATATTCTGGTATATAGTGCCACCTCATATTTACATGCGCACCATATTCAAGAAGTTCTAACTGTTTTGAGGCGCGACCAGCTCATTGGAGCCACCAAAAAGTGTGTTTTATGACAGACCATGCTTTATTTCTTAGTTACATGATTTTTAAGGATGGAATTTTGGTGGACGAATCTAAGGTTGAAGCAGACAACCAATGGCCACATCCAAAACCCTCATTGAGTTACTCACTTTTTATGGATTGACAGCTTTCTACTGTCGATCCATTCCCCACTTCAGTACCACCATGGCTCTTATAACAGATGCCATGGAGGGAGGTAAGTTTACGTGGACAGAAAAAGCATCTAAGGCCTTTCAAGCAATCAAGCAAAAGCTAACCTCCGTTCTAGTGCTGATTTTGCCAAATTAAACACAACCTTTTGAGTTGCATTGCGATACATTGAAAAGTAGGGATTAGAGCCATTCTTAGCCAAAATTCTAAACCGGTGGCTTACTTTAGTGAGAAAATAAACAACACTAAACTGAGATATAGCACATATAATTTTATGGTAGCTAAGATTTTAGACTTTGTCTATAAATATGCATCTTGTAATTCTAATTATTGTTTGAAGAGTTGAATCAAAGAGCTAAAGATATAGAGAAAGACAAAAAAATATCAAGAGCATTGAGGTGACTCTTGAGCAGAAAAACGAAATTTGTTTCAAGGCTCGAATTATGGGTGTCGGGTTTGAAATATTTTTGATATCATAATTGTACACTCCGTTGATTGTACACTCTACGGCTATAGTGAATCATCTCTTTTACTTGTGGGCATAGGAATGTTGTGTCAAGTCACGTAAATATTTGTGTAAATTTTTTTAGTGTGTGTATATATGTGCTTTCGTTTGCGTTTGAAAATTAACGATTAAATTTCAATAAGTGATATGAAAACTGATAGTAGAAGATTCGAAACTGTAGTGAGTAATAAGAGCATTGTATAATTTTTAATATCATTTTATATAGATTAAAATATTATTTGTCACACAAAAGAGATTAAAAAAATAGGCAATGATGATATGTCGAAAGTTGCAGCAAGAATCAATGGATGATAAGTTGCCACAACGAACGAACACGTTCCTATTTGGAATGAAAACCTAGATGAAAAATTGGTAACTTATGAGGCTAGCTGTGCTTGGGAATGTGTTTAGGAATTTTAGACTTTTGATCTAATGTGGCAAGTTGCAATATATATATATATATAGCAAATTGTACATATAACAGAAAAAATCAAGATATTAATGCTTCTAAAAGTTTTCAAGCCACATCGGATTCATCGATACCATCAAGATCTTTAAATTCTAAAAGGTTAAATAAAATTGGCTAGATTCGGCATAAATCGGATTTGATCAGGAGTGATCAGGTTTATCGCCAAAATCACATTCAGCGACAAATTATTTTGTCGCCTTAAATTTCCATTCAAAATGGTGGCAATCTTTAACGACAAAATTTGTACCTAAGCGACGAGTTCCTGTTGATTAGGTATTGAATATTTTTGTCGCTAATTTAATGTTATGGCAACAAAAAATAATTTTGCACAAGCAAGAATCTATGACAATACTTTGGCGACGAAATAACCAAAGAAATTATTTCATCTCTATTTGTTAAGGTAACAAAATTACTGATTTTGGAGACGAATCTGTTTTGCCTTTAAGGCACCAACTTCCTGTAGTGGTGATCAAGTATGATCGGAAGCAATCTAGTTTAATTAGTGGCGACAGACCAGCCATTAAATAAGTGCAACTGGGTTTTTGTTGCAGATACAGTTAAATTATATGATGATTTTTTGATTCAATAGATGATTGACAACCATTATACCTCGGTGATAGGTGGAGCGATGGCAAACACATCGCCGAATAGATGTTGGGCATCTCGATGTAGAAGTGCGAGCCATACTAGCTTGAGTGTAGTGGATTGATGATAATAATAGAATCAACATTAGCATCAGTTATCTTCAAGGTAGTTTACATAATTCAATTCAAGATGGAGATTGTTGGGTATGTGTCTTGTATTCTGCAGACGCACCTATATAATTTCGATTTTATAATTATATGGCGACTACAATTTTAGAGTTTGTCTATAAATAAAGACCTTATAATTCTAATTATTATGAAAGATTTGTATCAAATAGGTAGAGATACAGAGAGAGAGAAAAAAATACAAAGGGCACCAAGGTGAATCTTGATCGAAAAAACGGGATTTGTTTGCAAATACTCGAGTTGTTGTGAGTGTTGAATTTTAGAATATTTTTTATTTCATAATTGTAGGCATATTGTGTCCAACCACGTAAATCTTTACGTGATTTTCTTTTTAGTATGCACATGGATGTATTTTCATTTGTGTTTGGAAATTGATGATTAAATTACAGCAATACTAAACAAATAAATTGTTGGACTAGAGGAAAGATCTATGGCGTGGAATTGAGAAGCTAACTAGTAGCGATGGTGACTGGGGTCGGCTTCTCTATTGACGATGTTGCTCAGAGATTGGGAAGTGAACTTAAAAGTTTTTTTTTTTATTTTTTCGGGAGGCAAAGTTTTAAATATCGATCTTATATATCGTATCGATCGATACGTATCAAAACTTTAGACATTTGATATCAATATTTGCCAATGTATCCACGATATTATTCGATACCACTATTTGGAACTCTGCAGGGTGAGTTCTAAAGTTTGAAAGGAAAATTGCCAATTTATGAGCCTTCACAGTGGTGCAATGGCAGCGAATATAGTGATGGCAGGGGTGGTGGCATAGTTAGTGGGGGTGGTTGCGTAATGTGTCGATGGAAGTTGCTTGGGTGAGGACCGGATAACACTAATGGTAGCATCAATGGTGGGAGGGAGAAGGTGCATGTTGTTGATGGTTGCAGTTGTGATGGTGGCGGCTACAATGGTTATGGGGTGATGGGGACGGTGTGGGGGCAAGGCATGGGGGAGACAACAATCACGCTCACAGTTGCAACGGTGACGGTGGCGCGATTGTAGGATAGTATCAGTGGCAATAGAATAATGGTAGTAATGTAATAATTGCGTCTCATTAAGTTAAGAAAACGTTTTCTATCCTTAAAAAAATAAAAAATATTTTTCACAAAAATTACCTTATTTTTTATTGATTAGTAAAATAGTTTTTATTAATTTTTAATTTTTATCGTACTAAATACCTGAAAATCTACAAAAAAATTAATTTCTATTGAAACAAACCAAACATAAATAAAAAAAAATGTACCCCAATCATCAATATATAAGCATATTGGGCGCAAGTGTTAAAGAACAACGAACCACTTAAACTTTTTGTTTCTTTCTTTTATCAGCCTAACTACGAATAGTATATTTTAATTACCCTACAGAAACTTATGCATAATCATGACTGCAATTGATCTCAGGCAGTTGTTGGAATTTAATTCCCAATTCCTGAATGCAACAGAAGTCTATTTATGTACATATTTTAGAAAAAATTATATAATAATTTACATGATTCAGCACGATTTGTCTACGTTTACGGGTGAGAGAAATAATTCACTATATAACTATAAAATGTGCAATCATATGACCAAAAATACCATAAAACTCGGCATTTACAACTCGAGTTTTAAAATAAATCTCTTTTTTCTATTTAAAGGTACCCCAGATACCCCTAGTATTTTTTCATCTAACCATACATCTCTACCCTCTTTGATTTACTCTCCACTAATCTACTAGAATGGTAAGACTCTTATTTATAGGTAAATCATAATAACTCCAACCCTATATAATTATAAAATTATAATTATAAAATTCTACTCGTATAAGACACAACCAACACATGCTAACAAGACAAATTCCAAACAGGTCTTGTGAATCAATGGAAACAGATAGATAACGAATTGACTTTTCTGGAAAAGATGATGATCCCAATGTATAATATTCAAAGAATATATCATATTCTCTTGTATTTATGCTAATTCACATGAAATACTAGATTTCTGTAGGAATGTTTGCATTCTTTATACAGCTACAAGAAGAAATGGAAAAAGCCTTAAGAGTCAATTTTGCACACCATTGACAAAAGAATGTCCTTCCCCACCGGAACTTGGGCCAGAATTCTTGACACCCCGAAGAGCAAGAACTTCGTCGTAGTGATGACCATTCCCTCCCCGGCAAGGCCGTGAATGCATCTTGTCATGTTGGCGATGCTTTGGAACCGCGACGGGGCGGGATTGGGCCGAGGAATAGAGCATTGACAAGCATAAAGAAATAACTAGGAGAAAAATAAGATGCCTGGACTGTCTTCCCATGAATGTAGTTTTTCTGGGCAGCTTATGGAATAGATCTCTAGAGTCTAGTGGAGAGAGAGAGAGAGAGAGATCAGGAGTTGTGAATATGGATACTTTTTATTTGTGTATTTATAGAGTAAAGATTGGTAAGGTTATTTGACTGAGAAAATGGGAAGAGCCATAGGAGTTGTGAATATGGATACTTTTGTTGTGTTTATGGAAAGATTGATAAGTTTGTTTGACTGAGAAAATGGGAAGAGCCATAGTCCCTTCAGTTCCGAAAATTACATGTTTATTTGTTCTAATATATTAAAAACTGTTAAATCATGTGAGAAGCTCGAAATATAAGAATTTTGAGACAAATTTGACGATTTTCAATACATTTTAACATTGTGACATATAATTTTCGGAATTAGAAATCCCTTGCGTTCCAACACGTTTTCATGGGGTTTGAACAATAGCTGTGGAAACTTGTGGGCATATTTTATTTTGGAGAACACTTTTGAAGACTGAGATGGGGAAGACCAGTCAAGTTGGAATGTGAATTCCCAGTTTGTTAAATTGTTAATTTGACCAGTTTGTTCTCTCTTGCTATTTGATTCAAATTAAGGAATTCAACAATTTCATGCTACTCGGCAACCGCATTGCACTTTCATGGTCTCATGTTCATTACTTTATGTCAGCTAATCAAAAACAATGGTTTTGTTTGGTCCGGCTTAGTTAAGGCAAACGTCAAACACCTCGTAAGCAAAACAAAAAAAGTATACATAAACTTAAGAGTTCCTTCTGATCAGGAGATTCTGTCATTAAAAAAAATGAGAAAAAAAAATATAAGAATAACTAATCACACTAGTTTTTAAAGAGTGAGACTCTTTAGTCTACATCTCTTATCAAAGCTTTCGACATTTAAGAGATTTTAAGCAAACTTTTAAATTGGGGCATCTTTATATTTCAAAAAATTTACAAAGAAAAGTCGTGACAAAAATTGATGATACAAAACAATTCTCTTTAATTGAGTTAACCAAAAAATTAAAAAAATAAAAATAAACCAGTTGCAACAATTGAGAACTCTTTTTTAAAAAAAAAAAAATCAAAAAAGGTTAAGGAGACCTATATGCATTTTAAATTTGACATAAAATTAATTAAACAAGTACATCAGATACAACAAGACATCCCCTCAAACGGGAGAAAGAGAAAACCTGCAAACAGAAAAAACCAAACCTCCACGCATTAAAACATTATTAAAACATACTAAAAAAAACTTAACAAATAAAGAAAAAAAAACGATTAGCATGAGTCACACATTGCCATTTATTTTTTACGGCCAGCTATAATGGCATTATGTAGTTTCACCCAACTTTTGTAAAAAACTTATTGAAGGTCTAAGGTGATCAATTCACTTCAATTTTAGCATTAGCACTAATTAATTTGTGTCGATTTGGTAAGCATCTAAATTTAAAAAAACAGAAGAATTGAGTGATAAAAAACTGATGATAAAAGAAAAGGCAAATATATCAAAAAGATAAAATAAAATGCAAATAACACATAAAACAAAGTTAAAAAACAAAAAAACAAAAAAAAAGAAAGAAAACAGAGATCATGATAGAAAAAAAGAGATTTAGAGAAAAATAGATAAAAGAGATACGGGGAGAGGAAGACCAAAGAGGGTTTTCGCTACCGCCTTCTTCTCTCAAGTTGAAATTTTCTAATTTTTACGCACATGGAGAAAGAGAAGAGAGAGGCGTAGCAACAAAAATGAGTACTTTTTTTTATTAGAAAAGGTCCCAAAAAAAATATATACCTTCCAAATTTGATATAAAATCAAAAAAAGAGTTACATTAAACCCAAAATGACTCTTTAAAAGAAGAAAATAAAAATATACACGCAAGGATAACATGGTAAACCTACAATCTTTATTGATTAAGTTCTAATTAAACTAATAACAATAGTTGTCTTCTTTGCCTTGGTAGTAAGAGTTTTGATAATCAAATTCAAAGAACTAATGCCTTTCATTTGATTAATGGATATTGGAAACATACATATATATATATATATATATATATATATATATATAAAAGAACGGCTATACTTAATTGAAGTTCAAATTTACAACAGGAAATTAGTTAACAGTTCAATTTATATATCGTTTACTATTTTTCATCAAGTATAAATTTTTTTAGCGAGAAAAGTTCATACTTATACAAATTTTAATGCGCATGGTCATTTTATGACAAAAATACTTAAGAATAGATAAATTTTTCTGTACTATTTCAAAATATATATAAAAACAAAGACAAATTTATTTATTTTTTATTAAAAACACGTGTAAAAAATACAGATAAAGTTATCTGTCTTATTAAAAACACGTATAAAGAGTACAGATAAACTTATCTGTCTTTTATTAAAAGCACATGTAAAAAATACAAATGAATGTATCTGTTATGTATAAATAAGCAGAAAGATAAAGTTATCTATTTGCATATTAAACAGATGAGTATCAAACAGTTAAATTTATTCGATTGTTATGCAAAATAGATAAATTTATCTGTTTACAGGGTATTTGCGAAAAAAATTAAATAATTGAATCTCGTGTAATAAAATCTTTATTTATAAATCTGACATGTTAAAATTTATTATTTTGAACCTTTAAGTGAAATTTTCAATTTATAATACATAGTTAAGGAACCAAAGCCGCCATTTCTTGAAATTATAATACGAAATTAAGGTGGGACTATACTTAATCATCAGGATGTCTACTTTATTTATGGCGGGCTATTTGATGTGCTACATTTCATGATTTCGTAAGTAATATTAGATATTGACTTTAAATTAGAGACTAAACTATAGAAATTTAATTATAATTATTTATTTATTCTAAAATTTATAATTCTTACAAATTCAAATGCGAATAAATAGTCATAATCAAATTTATATATTTTTTTCGTTTAAAAGTATGTGCCTAAATGTGTCTTAAATATTTTTCTTTCCTAAATGGCAACTAAGGTTTCGTTTGGTAATTAATTTTAAGTTAATTTTTTTATCTTTTTATTTAAAATTTAAAAAGTCAAAAAGTTTCTTTCGGCAACTCGAAGGATTTTACCCTTTTTGCCTTTTTATTTTTTTACATAAAAAGTTCTATATATTTTTTAAAAATATCATAAATTTTATTATACACATCTATTTTTTTGTAAAAGTTATTTTTTAAAAATTTACTCATCAAGATCTATCAAACAACAAGATCTATATTGAATATCAAATTATTAAAAAATGAATTTTTAAAAAATATAACAATTTTAAACTAAGTTTTTTACTTTTTAGTTTAAAATCACTTTAAGTCAAGTTTTTTAATTTATTGATTTTTTGCTTAAAGTTATTTTTACGATTCACCAAATTGACATTTTACTTATTTGACTTAAAATAATTTTAAATAAAAAAATTAACTTAAAATTAAGTTACCAAAACGACCCAAATCCAATGACAAAAAATCCAAACAGCACACTGGTTTTCTCGTAAGTTGAAATTCAACCTGGTCAGAGATGTTAATGTTGAACGAGGCATCCTTCAGTTTAAGATTTGTTTAGATTTAAGAATGGTTTTGCATTTTATGTGACTAAGCTTGCGTTTCAAATAATTTTTTTTTATATTTAGCATTTTTTATAAACTTAGACCAAAGGGTTATATTTTTTTTAAATTCATCTCATCATTAATTAAAAAAAAAAACTTCACAAAAAAACAAAAAAAAAGAAATTTAAGACTCAAATTTTTTTTATAGGAAAACTTAACGATCATATTTTTAATGTTCGTTTTTACCAACGGAGCAAAGAAACAAAAAATTTAAACCAAACAAAATAAAAATAAAAACTTTTAGAAAATAGCCTTAGAGAGGAAAGGTTAAACTCTAAAAAGTTAATAGCTAAAAAATTGTTTTTTGAATAAAAATCTTAAACTAATTCAAATAGTGAAATAAGATTACCTTAATTTTTTAAGTTACAAATATTTAATTAATATATATTACATTCTTATATTCACACAAACTTTTAGTGATATCCAAATATATCCTTGAAGTCCACAAGATTGATCACGTGTTCACTGTTCAAGCAACCCAATTGGCCCAATAGAGAGCGCTTTATGTTTTCGTATTCTTTCATATCATGTGATTTTAAAGGCATTTCTTAATTCTTAAGCTAGTTTTATTTTTATGCATAAGTTGCTTATTTAAAATTAAAAATAATAAAATTTTAAAAAATAAATGATGAGAAATTTTTCATACTCCACATTAAGGTATAAAAAAATATCACAATAATGCATTATTATAAAGAAGGTCTTTAGCTTAGGATTTATGACACAGAAATTTCATATTCTTAAAGATTTTCAAAACAAAACTTTAAAATATTTCTCAGTTTTTCTTAAATAATAACAACAATATTGATGTAATTACTTTTTCTCAATAAATAAGTCTTTACACCTATAAATTTCTCATGTCTTGCAACAAGATACGAGAAACTTCTTATATTCTGTATTTTGAAGATAAAGTATTATGCTATTGTGTTTAAAAATATAAATATAAAAAAATATGAAATTTTTTTCATACATGACTAATGAAAATTTTCTATATTAAGAAGTTTTTCATTCATAGGTGCTCATATTTTTTAAAATTAATAATAAAAAATTTTAAAAAAATATGTACAAGAAGCTTTTTCTGCTCTGAATTAAAGTTATGAGAAATTCTACTTATGTGTTAAGATAAGATTGAGAGAGTTTTAATATTAATTAGTATAATTTATTAAATTAAATATTTTAAGACATATCTTATTTTTAAAAATAATAACAAAATTATTGATGTAATTATTTTTTTTCTAACACATGAATGTTAAATATAATTTTTTTTTATAATTTTATTATATTTAACATGAGTATTGTTTGATAAAAAAATTGACAAGAGAATTCCATATATCTATATATATTTAAGATTAACACTCTTATTAAAAACTTCAACATTTTAAATAGATTAATAAATAAAAAAATAACGATATTTTTGTAAATAGAATATCTTTCTGATTTAAAAGCGCATCTTCAACATGAGTGCTCGAAAAGGTAATTTACATTTGATACAAAAATTTTAAAGTTAACGAAATAATAGAGTTGTCCTATTGAACGCAACAAGATTTTATACATTTAATTTTAAGATTTTTATATTTAATATGAATATTATTTAATAAAAAAATTGACAAGAAAATCCTATATACATTTACTTAAAATTACATATGCATTAAGAAATTTAACATTTTAAATGAACTACCAAATAAAAAATAATGGTATTTTTGTAAATAGAAATCTTGTGATTTGATAGCATATTTTTAGTGAGGGGGCATAATCAATTCACTACCACAATAGTAGTTAAAAATTACATTTATAAAATTAAAAAAATTTACTTTTAAAAGAATTGTGATTAAAAATATTTAAAGTAATTATTTAATCTCACTTTAATAGAATAAATGTGATTGTATATATATATTGCTACACTTATTAATAAAATGAGCTATTTAATATATATTTTTAATCTCACTTTTTCACCTTGGAGTGCTCCTAACATTCTCTAACTTATTATGATCACTTTTCATCGTTATTATTTCATAATAATAGTATTTTCAATAGTCTAATTTGGCTAACACAGGCGAGCCACTGGTGCACTCATTTAAATTAAAGCAAAAAATATTTTTAAAAAGCTATATAATAAAACCAAACACGTACTAGAAAATTAATTTAAGCAAAAACAGACTCCATTGGATACAGCTTCACGGCTATAGCAGTTGAAAGAAAATCTCCGTATGTCACGTGCGCCTGACAGCCGGCATTTCCCGGTTGTATACGTGCGCTGCAAATTTTCCGTTACAATCCT
>JAOTRH010108505.1:5314-15472 GCA_034768845.1 Heliamphora exappendiculata | reverse complement strand
TGCCAGTTTTGCGATGAATCGGCTGATGAATTATATCTTACCCAAAAAGCTCCTGACTTCTCGCTCGGTCCTTAGAGGAGGCATTTCCAAAATTGATTTAATCTTTGAAGGATCGACTTCAATGCCCTGTTGAGTGATCATAAATCCAAGCATCTTTCCGGTAGTGACTCCAAAGGCACACTTTTGTGGGTTGAATCGCATCTTGTACTTCTGAATCCTTTCGAAGAATCTTCATAGTGCTACAATGTGGCCATCCCAATCTTTTGATTTGACTATCATATCGTCCACGTACACCTCGACCTCCTTATGTATCATGTCATGCAGTAAAGTGGTGGCAGCCCATTGATAGGTTGCCCCTGTATTTTTCAATCCAAACGGTATTACACGATAACAATAGGTGCTATAATGCGTGGAGAATGTTGTCTTTTTTCTGTCCTCAGGATCCATCAGAATCTAGTTGTATCCGGAGAAGCCATCTATAAATGACAACAAGGCGTGCCCTGCTGTACTATCTATCAAGACATCAATGTGTAGCAGTGGAAAATCGTCTTTCGGGCTAGCCTTGTTGAGATCTCAAAAATTCCCGCAGACTCGGATACGACCGTCCTTCTTCAGAACTGGCACTATATTAGCTACCCATTTTCGAATATTCGGTTACCATTAGGAATCCAGCGTTGATCTGCTTGGCAACTTCTTCCTTGATCTTCAAACCCTATTCTGGCTGGATCCGTCTTAATTTCTGTTTGACCGGTTTAGCATCAGGGTATAAGGAGAAATGGTGTTGGAAAATGTCAGGATCAATTCTGGGGATATCCTTGTAAGACCATACAAATACATCTTTGAATTCTTTTAATAGAGTTATTAGTTTCTCTTGTTCAACTGAGTATAAAGAAGAACCGATTTGAACATTTTGCGGGTTGGTTTCATTACCCAGATTTATTGACAAAGTTTCTTCAATTATTGGTTGGGCACGTATTTCTTCTTCTCTTTTTATTTATTGTTTTATTTCTTCAGGGATATCCCCGTCGAATTCAAAATCATCAAAAGTGTATGAAATAAATCAAACAAAGCAGAGTAATCGAAAATCTTGTTCATTTCATTAAAAACGGAGAGGATTACAAACTTGATGGTAAAAGCATGGAGAGGAGCACCAACAGATGTGCCATCGACTACAGACTCTGACTCAGTCCCGGACTAGGATAGATAATGTGTACATCACCAGACTCGATGGTCCAATTCTTCACCTCTTTTGCAGCTGCATCGGCGATAAGCTTGGTGCAATCGGCTGGTGCGCCGAAATCCATCATGGAGCAATTCTGATTAGTTACTTGCTGCTGAGCCATCTTCTCGTTAAACAGCATTCCCTTGTCGGCACCACCAAACTTGTCAGCCCAGTCTTCCTCCCGAACCTTCTTTCCTTCTTCTTTCCCTTCCACTGTCTCATCCTCTTCTATGTCAGACAACTGATGGCTGAAGAAGATCTCCAACCCTGGCAGGTTTTGATTGGTTTTCTCGTCGACCCACGACTCTGGAAAGCCATAATACGGGAAATCTTCTCATTCCTTAACAAAGTACCCATTGAGCGTCCCAAAATAATTGGCCTTTCGCCCCCTTCTAGGACCTTTCAGATCTTCTTCCGTTGGCTCATACCCAAGACCCAAATGGTGCGAAGTCGGCAATACCTGAATGGATTTTGAGATTTCTTGCAGTTTACGTCCCAATCCCATACCCGGGTAGAAGGACATTTTCCTCATCATTGTTACAGCCCGTGGGTTAACATACATTTCTTCTTCATTCATCAGCATCCGAACAGCTTATTCTTCATCAAATCGAAAACCATTAAGCAACACATCATCTTCACTATGTTGAACTTCCAACAGAGTTGTGCCCTCTCGTCCTCATGGAGGGTGAATGTTGTCTTCTTCGTGGATAGTCAAAACTGTCCCGTTCTTTATCAATTTCAATTTTTGGTGAAGGATAGACGGTACCGCCTGGACATTTGGATCATGAAGCCATGGCCTGCTTAGCAGCATATTGAAGGAGGTCGGCACATCTAACACGTGAAACTCAACTGATGTCTCCAGAGGTCCTACTGAAATGGCGAATGACACCAGTTCTAGTACATCCCTTCTTGTATTATCATAGGCTCGCATCCCTTGATTGCAGGAAGTGAACTGGTTTGGCCTCATCCCTAAGTAGACGTCCGTTCTCAATGGGCAAACGTTCAAGGCAGACCCATTATCAATGAGGTTTATCGGGACCTATTTTTTATGCACTTAACGGTGATGTGAAGCGGCTTGTTGTGGCTTTTTCCTTCAGCGGGCAAATCCTTATCAAAAAAGGAAATAACTTTTGGTTCGGCGACTGGAAAAATAAGCCCATTGAGCTGCTCGGGGGTTGTATCTATCGGGACACTAGCCTTGTTCAACACCCTCAAAATAGCTTGCCTGTGTGTATACAAAGCCATCAATAAGCCCCAAATACTGATGTTGGCTTGCGTCTTTTTTAACTGTCTTAATACAGCATCATCGTCCTCATCTTGCTCTGTCTCTTTCCCTTTTTTCACTTGGCTATCTTTTCTCTAGCTGAGCTGGCTTAAAATGTCGTTCACTTCTAGTTAGGTGTTCCACGCCGTCTTCGGGATCCCATAACCCTGACATCACATTATCAATCTGTCTCACTTCGTTTACGTGCAGAGGGCTTTTAAACGCCCACAAATTATTTAAGTCACTAATGGCTGCCCTTTTACTTCTTTCCTCGTCATCTTCAATAGCCTATGTATTATCAATTTCCTCCAAGATGTCTTCTTCAATAAAATTCACTAGCTATTCCCGAGCAGCGCAGAAATTAGTCCATTCTACTCCATCTGATTTCAACACGATTCTTACCAGGCAGTAGGACTACATTTCATCGACGTATACTTCTTCCTAAAAAAGTTGGAGAATGGTGATTCCATCAAGCACATGGCCAAACCCATAAGGTCGACTCGGGTAATCCAATGGCCAGCCATCTTCTTCATTACGCTTCTCCTCTTGTTGGTAGACTTGGATTAGCGGTTGATACCATTCCCATGCATTATCATTCCATTCTTCCATCATGTTTTGACTGCCTCTAATCATCATGAACAAGCATGTTGTTTGATCCTCGGTTATTGAAACATGAGGGCGTGGTAGGTGTGCTGAAAAGATGTGCTGACTTGGGTCCTCCTATTTCCCAGAGACATGTAATTTACCCCAGCTTTCCTGGCATGATTCGGTAGTGGGTTAGTAGTGACATTCGGTTTTGGGGTGACAGATGGTGGTGGAATCACCTTGTTGTCAATGAAGTTTTGGATCTCGTTCCAGAGTCTCAAATACTTGTCAGTTAGGTGCCCGTGACATTGGTGGAAGGCGCAGTATTGGGAAGTTTTAAACCTTGGCGGTAGGGGGTCAGGAACAGGCATGGGGTCCAATGGCTTGATAAGCCCCTTCTCGACGAGTCGACTCAGGGTGGTAGATAATGGAATGTTGAGGGGGGTGAAGACCCTCCTCGGCTTTTGTTGTTGTTGGCTATTATCTAATTGTTGGGCGTTATTAGACTGTAGGGCGGAAGAAGATGGGTTCAGCAAGTTTATCTCGTTTGAGCGAGACACGATGTTGGTTGCAGCGGATTGATTTTGGTTGGTCGCGGGGAAAGCCCTTCTTGGTAGTTTCTGGCTGGGTTCTATGTTTTCGATGTCACTAGATTGGATAGCGTCCTCAATTTGTACCCCAGTGTCGAACAACTGCTCAAAGTTGAAAAGTGACTGTGTGATGAGGTAGCGCTTTAACGGAGACTGTAGATTCTTAACCACAATCCTCACCTGCTCTTTTTGAGTGGGCCTATTTGTCATTTTGGCGGCCTTACCCCTCTATCGGGTCAGAAAGTCAACGAAAGATTCCCTATTCTCCTATCGAGTCGTCTTGAGCTTTCGGATAGTTACATCTAGTTGGACATTGTAACTATACTGACTGATAAAAGCTGTTGCTATGTCTTCTTAAGTTCTGGTTTTGGCCACATCAAGGGAGAGAAACCATTTTTGGGCTGCCCCAGAAAGAGATCGGGGAAAGAGTTGAGCCTTCAATTGGTCATCAATCCCCATTGGCGACATAGTACCAACATACATTCAGAGATGAATTAAGGGATCTCCAGTTCCATTGAACTTTTCCATGTCCGGCATTTTAAACTTTTCCAGCAATTTAGCATCTGGGAACAAACATAGTCCCCCCACATCTAACATGTATTCCTCGATCTCCTTGGCTTTTTTAAGGACCCTTTCCATCCTATCGATCTTCTCAATCAGTGTAGACTCTCTAGACTGCGCAGTGTTTTCCTCCTCAACTATCACCTGACGAGGGTTATGTGGTGGTGGTGGAACAACTTGCGATCCATCGGGGACCTGGTTGGCATCCCAAAGGTCTTCGGCATTTTCATTCATGTCATCCAGTTGTCCATTCACAACAGGAATACGGGCCTGAATTGTCCAGATTTATACCTGACATTGCGCTTGAACCTGGGTCTGTTGCTCTACGGCTCTCTATATATCAGTAATCGCCCTCATTAGGGTTTCCAGATTCATCTCATTTTTTTTATTTTATTTAACCGTTCAGATACCCTACAGAGTCTACTTGTCACTGATCTTTCCCAGACACGTATTGACTGTACTTTTCTCGTCCAAGTGGTAATCCCACAAAGAAACCTAAATTCCAAAAGCAGAGTAACTAGTATCATACTTTTTTCGGGCGAACATTCTGACAATAGGTAGAAAATATCTCAGATTCCCAAAATAGTAAATCATAAGCAGATAAACTTGGAGACTGAAACAGTGCCCCTGTTGGGCTCGTGCCGGCGGCATAACATGATAATCCAAAAACTAGAAAGACAGTTAAGATGGGAAATCAACTAAATTCTAGAGGAAAAGCTCATCTAAGACGAGAAAATGGACAGCACTTCGGCAGGAAAACAGAGCTACATTGACCGGACTGGTTCGACCTAAAAAATTATAAGGAAAAACGGACAGCATGACGGTAGAGAAATAACTCTCACGGGTATGACAAGGGTTTGAAAGAAACAAGTCTATGTCAAAAAAGGGGGAAACTAACGACCCAAAAAGATTCCAGAGGAGAAAGAAACCTCCTTAAAAGCATTAAAACAAAACACGGGCATGACCCCGGGAAGACAGCTATGGTAAGAAAAATCAAATGTGGTAAAAAAACACAAAATTCAGGTAAAAATTCGAAGGAAAAGTTAGCCTAAGAAAAGAATAATAAAAAACCCGGGTCAAACCCGGAGAAAGTACTAGCCTAAACTTGATCAAGACAATCCTAACAATATACAAATAAAACATTCAATGAAGAAAAATACATAATCCTACTACGGGTAGCAACACCTAATTGGGGGGTTCTAAGTTCACTATATGCAAAAGACCAGTTTTGGTAAATTAAAAATGGTACCTTCTGAATAGAGCCGGGTATATATCTCCCATGCAGAACATGGTCAAATAGTACGCCCGAACTCTTTTACTGCACCTACGATAATGTACAGTCAGCAAGGGTTGCCCGTCTTTTCAACAATTCCTAAAACGGATTAACGTTCAGGGCATCAGGTCGACCAGGCAGGGGAGTTTGAAAAACAATGCATATGCATGCGAAAATACAAATGAGAAATTTTATTAAGAACTAGTTATGTTTTCAAATCTAGCCATCTTATTTGATTTTAGAAATCAGTGCCCAGCGGAGTCGCCGAAAAATACTGTGGCTTTGGAATTTAGGGGTCATTTTGAAAAATATTCAAAAATAAGAAATTCAAAGAAAGTTTACAAAAGCCTTTTAACACCTTGAAAATCGAATTTCAAAAACTCCTTTTGTTGAAAATAGAATCACAACATAGTTTTTGAGAAAAATTAAGAAAAATAAAATTGGCTACTAATCTTTAAAACGTTAACTAGAGAAAAATGGTTCGGGGGCTAAGGTATGGATCGAAAAAGGTGTTAGGCACCCTGTTCGCCCAATCGTAAGGTCGGCCTCTACTAATCATCATTGATCCTTTAGTATAATTTCTCAAATGCATGCAAATAAAAAAATGAGAATGAAGAGAGAACTTTCAAAATTAAATATAAAAAATAAATAAAATATGTACATAACATTCCAAAATAAATAAGTGTAAAAAAAAAAAAAATCCTATGGCATGCAATTTTTATCTAAAGGATACATAAAATATACTCGCATGCAATATTGTTTAAACAATCTAAACTGACATGATTTGGTTAAAAGAATAAAAATATGCTAAAGTTGCTAAAATTATCTAAACATGAATTTATTACAAAAATAAATTAAACTATTTTGAGAATAATATTAAACTAACATGCATATCTTTAAACAATCGAAAACATAACCAAATGAAAGCATGTGAAATTCCTATATTAAAGGAAAAATTTACTAACAAAGATATTAAACTTAAAGATTTAGAAAAAAAGAAAATTAAGCAAAAATTTGTAAAAGAGAAATGTGCTAAAATGATGAGGTTAGAAAAAAAATGTTATTACACTATTGAAAAGGGAAAACCCAACTATTTACATTTTATGTTTTAAAATAGGCAAAAGAAGGTAAAAGAAAAAGAAAACAAAAGAGAAAAAAATTACTATAATAAGAGAAAATTAAATTTAAAAATTTTTATGATTTTTTGGGTTTAACAAAAGAAAAGAAAAGAAAATAAAATAGACACCATGAAAAGAAAATAAAATCAAAGAAAGGAAATAAAACTTTATAGGAAAATTAATACTAAGATTTAAAAA
Organism: Heliamphora exappendiculata; assembly: GCA_034768845.1. NCBI lineage: Eukaryota > Viridiplantae > Streptophyta > Magnoliopsida > Ericales > Sarraceniaceae > Heliamphora > Heliamphora exappendiculata. The sequence goes on along the minus strand of JAOTRH010108505.1, from coordinate 8,661 downwards.
AAAGGAATATTAAATGGAACTTTACAAGAAAATTAAAATTAATAGTAAGAAAAAATAGAGTACTACATTACAATGAGAACATAGCAACAATAAAAGAAAATAGAATATAATGCTAGAAAAAAAAATTACACTACTATGAAAGGAAAGAAAAAAAAGAATAGAGAAATAAAGCTATTAAGAGAGTACTGAACTTAATAAGAAAAGAAAATAATGCATTAAAAGGAAATTAAAACTAGTATTGCAAGAAAATAAAAGGAACTTTAAATGCTAAAAAAAATAAGAACTTTAAAATAATACTTAAAAGAAAAAGACATTAAATTAATATTACTAGAAAAGAAAAGAAATAGAATGCGTAGTAAAATAAAATTAAACTAACTGAAAGAGAAAAAAAAAGAAAACAAATACTAGAACATTAAATTAACATAAAAATAAAAGAAAAGCGAAGAAATAAAATACTAGAATTAAATGAGTGTAATATTGATAATTACAATCATTGTTATGTAAGTGCTTATATCATAATAATAACGACATTATTTAGTCGTATCGTTAAATCATGTTAGCACTAATTTGATGAATTAATAATAATAAAAAGAAAAGACAATGTGCTTAGTGTGGTTGTGTGAAATAAGAAATTAATTAAAAAGATAAAGCAATTTAAACAATAAACGAGATCAATTATGTAAACAAAAGAAATGCACAAATTGAAATTGAAAGTTAACCCGATCACTCCAAGAGATGAGAAATGGAGTTTAGAAGAATCGGGGATCCAAAGAGGTACCTGGATTGCCAGGGAATCCTCAAATTGGGAATGTGCTTCAGCGGTCCAATTCTCGGGTGGTGATCTAAGCAAGGCTTCAATGTTGGAGGCTCGGGTTTCGGTATTTCAGTAGGATTTCGGTGTTGGGGCTCAGATTGTTCGGCGACTCGGCAGAGCTTCTCTTTCTAAACCTCTCTCTCCAAATTTGTCCTTGAAAATGTACTAGAGATACAGTATTTATAGAGTTGTTCACCCAATGAGATGCTGCCACGTTCTAAGGCATGTCAGACCATTTGGAGTTGGCGGCCATCACAATGTGAGTTGGTGGTCGCTATGTTTAAATTGGCGGTCGCCATGTTGAAAAATATTTCACAAGGTTCTATTGGCGGTCGCCACTTCTGGCAATGACTTGGGCAACAAGTTATCGATCGGTTGGTATAATTTCATTGGTTTTGAAGGTTTCAAATGGTTTTTGATGGTCGGGTTCAATTACTGAGCTTTGATCACTTTCAGAGGATCGAATTGAGGCACCATTTTAACCGTTTTCATCATCGGATTCACCTAAGATTAGGCGAGGTCAAATTGGGGTGTCTACAATTGTAAACATTTTCATGCCTATCACGTTAAAAAATAACTTTGTTGTCAATTGAGTTTTCAATAACACATTTAGCATGATCAAAGACAACCTTGTGGCATTTGTCACAAAGTTGACTTATGCTAAGAAGGTATGTTTCAAACCATCAACAAGAAAAATGTTTTCAATAGAAGGGGAAGGAATTTTACCAATACAACCAATTCCTTTAATTTTACCCATGCTATTGTCACAAAATGTCACAAATCTATTATTTTTAGGCTTAAGGGATGTAAATATTGACTTATCACCTGCCATGTGTCTTGAGTAGACACTATCAAGATACCACATCCCTTCCTTAAATGTGGACTTGAGACACACCTCATTTCCTTCTTTGGCCATGAGGTAAAGGTTAGCAACTTCATCTTCTTTCTTTTCATCCTCAGAGCTGCTATCCTCACTCTCACCGCATACGGCCAACATTGCTTTTTTGAACCCCTTTTTAAAATGCTTCTTGAGTTGGGGACAATCAAACTTCATATGTCTAGGCTTTTTGAATTCAAAGCATATGATCTCATCTTTCTTGTGATCACTCTTGAATTTTCTTGATTCTACTTTGAACTTGTTAAGCTCACCTTTATGCCCATCATTCTTGAAGAATCTCCTTCCTCCTTATTTCTTAATTCTAAAAAATCTTTTAAACTTTCTTTTGATGAGAGCTGGATCTTCATTTTCATCCCTTATGGAGTCTTCATCGGATTCTTCATCAAGAATGGAAGATTTGAAGGCAATTCTCTTCTTCTTTTTGTTGTCATTTTCATCATCCATTTTGATGTTCATCTCATGAGTCATGAGTGATCCAAGAAGCTCCTCCAAGATAAGTGTAGTGAGATCCTTAGCTTCTTGAATGGCAGCGACTTTAGCTTGCCAACTCTTAGGCATGCCTCTTAGGATCTTTCTCACCATCTCTGCATTAGAGTAAACATTTTCAAGAGATTTTAGTCCATCAATGATATCAGTGAATCTAATGAATATTTCAGAAATAGTTTCATCATACTTCATCTTAAAAAATTTATAATTGTGAACAAGCATGCTTATTTTAGATTCTTTGACTTGATTGGTTCCCTCAAAGGTAACCTCAAGTCTATCTCAAATTTCTTTGGCAATGTCACAGGTGGTGAACCTATTGAACTAGTTTGGGTCAAGAGAGCAATATAGAAGGTTCATAGCCTTTGTATTTTTTTGTATATCTCTTATATTAATCTCAACCCATTCACTCTTAGGTTTAGGGACAGATGCCGCTTCGACAATCTTGATAGGTGTTTTTAGTCCATTCATGATAACTCTCCATAGGTCATAATCAACGACTTGAATGTAGATTCTTATTCTAGTCTTCTAATAATTATAATTTGTTCCATTGAACAAAGGAGGTCTGTTGGTGGATTGACCTTTAGATTGAATAGGTCCAATACTAGTGGTTGGCATAGAAACTCTTAGACGGTTAAGTAAAAAACAAAAGCCCAAGCTCTGATACCAATTGTTAGTTCAGGCAACCCAAAAGGGAGGTGAATTGGGTTTTAAAACAATAATAATAATTTTAAATTTTTTTTAAAAATCTTTTAATTTCTAGGACAAATATAGCAAGTATATCAAGAAATAAAGTAATGAAAAAATTAAAGAGGTTAAGGAAAGAGAAATAGAATCGGACACTAAAATTTATAGTGATTCGGCTTTTTTCAAGCCTACGTCCACTCCTCAAGACTCCTCTTGAAAATATATACTAGGATCAAATTCTCCGCAGGCGCATTCAAAAGCCTTTAACAATTTCAAGAAAATCTTACAAAATAATCCATGTTTTTTCTGATCTCTCTTGAGTTATTCTTTAAAGAGTATCACTCACTCTCTTAAAGGATCAAGGGTGACTCACCCTCTAATACAACAAATGTGTGGGAATTAAAGATTCACTCACTCATTCTCTTTACAAATGATTAGAAATAAATGAACAAAGAGAGAGAAATT
>JAOTRH010108484.1:0-15474 GCA_034768845.1 Heliamphora exappendiculata | reverse complement strand
ATAAAATAAAGTGTGTGTATACTACTACTACTAATAATAATAATAATAATAATAATAATAATAATAATAAAGTGTATATATTGTTTTAACGGGTCGGGTGTAGATCCGAGGAGGTCATAAATTTGATTATATAATTTGTGATATATATATATATATATAACATATTTATTATATATATATAACATATATAAGAGTTTTCATGCTCTAAACTCTAGGGTCACGTGAAAAAAAAACCACCAAACTACTATTTATTAAAATAAGGGTTTTCATTTGGAAAACCATCAACCAAAATACAATTTTTGGAATTAAAAGGGTACTAATGATTCATTTATCAGATTAATATATATACATTTTCATACATGCATAATATAGCGCCTCAAAGCTTACAAACACACCTTTAGAAACAAGCAACATATGTAGGAATACATGATCTCATAACTAAAAAGGAAAACTAAACAGTAGTCTTCCGCCACGACGGGCACCTCTAGATCAACTCCACATGATCATCAACACCTGAACAAAGTTTTAATAAATCTCACCACATGAGCCGAAACCCAATAGAAATAGACTAAAATGCAGTAAAGTAGGATATGTAATCACATAGCATAAGTTAACTCAATCACAAGAGTCTAAAAGGTTTTCCATCCATGAAATCATGCATTTGAAACAATGCAAGTAACGTTTAACAGTTAAAGAAAAACAGTAACAAAACACCATTTTTCACTCGGATCACACACCCGAGAAAGATGATTTCTATGTACCGACTCCGTCATATCAAGGACAAAGATAACAACTATAGATTCATGCCCATTACCTAGTCCTAAATCACTTAAGACCTGCTAGGTAATGACAAGTTTTATACGGAGTCACAACAACACAGCCACACATGGGGCAACCGGTTCTTTACGGGCTAAAACTGAGGAAAGAAGCACCCACTATACTCTTTACGAACTAAAACCAAGGGAACGAAGCACCCAAACCAAACACTATCATGGCACTTCTAACGAATCATTTAAAAATCAGTACATAGCTCAATTACGAAAACCTTTAAAAACTATACATCAACATGTATAAAAAAGATCTAGTGGCTAACCGCCACATCATCCATCAACCATGAAGATCAAACAACATTTTTAAAATGTTTCCACCATTTCGGTCAAAACGTTTTGAATTTGAGAGTCAACTCCGAAGGTTAGCTCCAAACCTCTGAACCTGATTTTTTAGATTTTTACAAATTCCAGTTTTCAAAACCACTTTTTTAAAAAACCACGGACATCCACAAGTTTAATACCATGTAAAAATAAGAAAAAGAACAAAACATATTTTTTATCCGAAAAACATGGTTTAAACATAAAATATGACATTGAAAGCATTTTTAACAAGTAGAAATGCGTATAACTACACGTAGCACCCTTTAAAGATAACATAGTCTAGGATCCTACCTCAATGAGTTAAAACTCGAAACCTCAAAAACCAAACCTCGTCAGAACGAGAATTCGTCTAGATGGATGCGAAGCTTACGTCGTGGATAGCAAGAATCCACTAACAGATCGTCAAAAACTAAGTCCCAGGCCCTCAAAAAGCAAGAGAGAAGGTGGAGAAAAAAGAAACTTACAAAGGACGCTTGGCTTTTAAAAATATCTCCCAAAGGTTGATATTTATAGGCTCAACCCCGTATAAGAACTCAGTCGACTGAACCCACCAAGTTAGTCGACAAAAACGTTACTAGAAAATCTAAAAATTTTCCACCGCCATGGTTCAGTTAACTGAATCTCCAACCCAGTCGATTGAACCTCAACCCAAAACATCCAGTCGACTGGATTTACCTCTTCAGTCGATTGAATGGGTACTGCCAACACACGGCCAGTGCTCTAGGTTCGGGGAAAACTTCAAAAATAACTGAGAACATTAAGGGACAACAACCTAATTAAACAGTTAACGATAAAAACATATATAACATGCTGTTCTACAACAAAGAAGCACAAACGAACATGTCGAATATATATATATAATAACGAACACGACGGAGGGTATCGATTCGTACACTTGAGGGTGATTATTTTTGTTTTGTGGGAGATCGAGATGAGAGTTTGGTGTCCATGGCCGGTGTTGTTCAGAACCGAGAAAATTTGAGTTTTCACTTTTATGCTTTCATGTTGGATGAGGCGGTTGGGGTTTGAGGAGAGCTTCTCCTTGTGATTTGTGACTATCTAGATGTCTTTTCAGACGATCTATTTGAGTTACCACCGAGTTGTGAGGTAGAGTTTTCTATCGTTCTTGTTTCGGGAGCTACTCCTATTTTGATGCTATCTTATCGTTTTGCACTGGTTGAGTTGTGAGAACTCAAGGTACAGCTTTAGGAATTGCTTGATAAGGGGTTTATGTGTCCGAGTACATCGCCGTAGGGAGCTCCGGCTTTATTTGCTAAAAAGAAGGATGGGCCCTTGAGGTTGTGTATTGACTATCGGAAGTTAAATCAAGTAACGATAAAAAATAAGTACCCTATGCCAAGGATTGATAATTTTTTTGATCAACTAAAGGGTTTGAGTTATTTTTCGAAGGTTGACTTGAGGTCAGGATATTGCCAGTTGAGGATTAGGGACGAGGACATGGCGAAGACCGCCTTTTAGACTCGTTATGGTTACTATGAGTTTTTAGTTATGCCGTTCGGTCTGACGAACACTCCTGAGATGTTCATGTACTTTATGAACCGCATATTCCACCCATATTTGGATAGTTTTGTGGTTGTGTTTATAGATGATATTCTTATCTACTCACATTCGAGAGAGGCACATGAAGAGCATCTCTGTATTGCTTTATAGATTTTGAAGGAGCACTGATTGTATGCGAAATATGAGAAGTGTGAATTTTGGATGTTTGAGGTGAAGTTTCTTGGACATGTGGTGTCAGGCGACGGAGTGTTTGTAGATTCTTTGAAGACTAATGCAGTGATAGATTAGGAACGACCGAAGAATGTATTTGAGATCTGCAATTTTTTGGATTTTAGTGGCTATTATCGACGATTCGTGAAGGATTTTTCTAGACTTGCCGCGCCAATGACTCGCCTTACGCGGAAGGAAGTCAAGTTTACTTGGAATGAGGCTTGTGAGTTAGCTTTTCAGGAGCTAAAGAAGAGGTTGACGAGTGTCCCAGTGTTAGTGATTCCAGAGAGAGGATTAGGCTACACAGTGTATTGTGACGCGTCGCATGATGGCATGGGCTGTGTCTTGATGTAGGAGGGTAAGGTTGTAACTTACAGATCTCGGCAGTTGAAGACTAATGAGTAAAACTATCTGACACATGATTTGGAGTTGGCAGCCATGATTTTTTTCCTTGAAAGCATGGCGATGTTATCTTTACAGTGAGCATTTTGAGATTTTCTCAGATCACAAGAGCTTAAAATATTTGTTTTCACAGAAGGAAATAAATCTATGCCAACAACGGTGGATGGAGTTTATGAAAGATTACAATTTTGACCTTTAGTATCACCCGGAGAAGGCTAATGTTATGGCCGACGCTTTTAGCAGGAGGTCACATAGTGTGCTAGCTTTTGTTGCTATACAAGAGTGGGACATGATTGAAGAGATTGGAGAGTTTGATTTATGTCACGAAGAGACGGAGGAGGATGCAACCTTTTTTTTAGTGGTTTCACTTCCTATGTTGATGGCCCGTGTTTTGGAGGTTCAGCAGACAAATCAAGAAGCTCAAATGTTACAAGATCATATTGCTAGTGAAAAAGACACCACGAGATGGGTTGTGCGCCCGGATCAGAGTTTAAGTATGGAAGAGAGAGTGTTTATACCAGAGGCGTGCCGTAAAGATGTGTTACATGATTTTCACCATTCCCGCCTTGTAGTACACCCAAGAGGAACCAAGATGTGTCATGATCTACGCCGTCAGTTCTGGTGGAATGGAGTGAAGAGGGATGTGGTTCAGTTTGTTTTTTTGTGCCTTACTTGTCATCAAGTAAATGCCAAGCATCAGAGACCAGCAGGGTTGCTTCATCCGTTGTCTGTATTAGAATAGAAGTGGGAAAATATCACGATAAATTTTGTATTAGGACTTCCTAGATCAGCAAAAAGGCACGACACTGTCTGGGTTGTGGTTGATAGACTGACGAAGTCTGTGCATTCTTTTCCGATTCAGGTGAAAGACTTTGTGGACAAGTTGAGTAGACTATACGTTAGTGAGATTGTTCGCTTACATAGAGTGCCTATATCTATTGTTTCGGATCAAGACCCATGCTTTACCTCACGCTTTTGGCAGAGTCTTCATGTAGTATTGGGGATAGATCTACGGTTCAGCACTAGTTTTTATCCTCAGACGGACAATCAGTTCGAGCGTACTATACAGATCTTAGAGGATATGTTGAGAGCGTGTGGGCCTAATTTTTGGGGTTCTTGGGAAGATCACCTACCATTGGCAGAGTTTGCGTATAACAACAGTTATCAGTTCAGGATTGGAATGGCACCTTTTGAGGTTTTGTATGGTAGGCCGTGTAGATCTCCGGTGTGTTGGATCGAGGTTAGAGAGGCAACAGTTTTGAGACTTGACTTGGTGCAAAAAATGACAGAGAAGATCTCGATGGTTTGCCAACGTTTGATGACGGCTTAGAGTCGTCAGAAGAACTACGCTGATCAGAGAAGAAGGCCTTTGGAGTTTGAGGTAGGGGATCACGTGTTTTTGAAAGTCTCGCCACGTCGAGATTTGACCGTAGCGAAAAGCTATCACCGCGTTTTATTGGGCCATTCGAGATCCTCGAGAGGATTGGAGAGGTGGCATATCGCTTGGCCTAAGATCCTCAGTTGTCATCTGTGCACAACGTGTTTCATGTTTTTTGGCTTCAGAAGTATGAGTATGACCCGTCACATATCTTAGATTGGGCTGAGTTACAGGTGAGTGAGGATATTTCTTATGAGGAACGACCCGTGATGATTCTAGACACGAAGGAGCAAGTGTTGAGAGGGAGGACTATTGCTTACATCAAGGTTATGTGGCTTTATCATGGAGTCGAGGAAGCAATATGGGAGCTTGAGGCTGAAACCTGTGCGAGATACCCAGAGTTGTTCTCTTCTTAACCTTGCAGTGAATTTTGGGGGCGAAATTCCTTTAAGGGGGTAAAGTTGTGAAACCCAGTTTCGTTTTAATTTTATAATGTTTATTTGACATGTTGCTTATTGTTTTAATGTTTATAGAATAGCATGTTTCTATATATTTTTTGTATGTTTGAGTTTAGAAATGCATGTTGGGTTGAATCCTAGAACTGTTGAACGTTGTGGTGTGAAGATGGAAAGCATTGCTGGGGCACCTGCTTGAGTGGTCATGAGATCGATCGAGCGGTCTATCTGCGTGGGCCCTACAAATATCAGCTCTTGCCTAGATATTTTGGGAGATGAGACTTACTAGCTAAGTTTCCTTTCTTCTACACAAAACCTCCATCTTCTATCTGGCTTTTTGGTGGGTTCGGGCTTGGTTTTTGGCAATCGAATAACGGTTTCTTGTTATCCTTGCCGAAGGCTTCGCATTCATCCGAATTTTGATGACATTCATTTTTCGTTAAAGTTTAAAGCATCGAGTTTTTAATTCAACAAGATAGGATCCTAGACTCTCATGTTTTAAAGGGGTGCTACGTGAAATTTTATGTGTCTTTATCGTCTTAAAATGCAAGAATGGTTGATCTTTTGCTTAAACCATGTTTGGTTGGATGAAAAAGGCTTTTAAAGTGTTTTTATGGTTTATTTTGAAGTTGGTGAATGTGTATGTATCCGTGGTTTTCAAAAAGAAAAGTTTTGGAAAAACGTAGAGATTTATGCACATGTTTGCGAAAACCTAATCGTGGAGGTGTAGAACTAACCATTAGGGTTGAGTCTTGTTTTAATATTGGTTGGTCTCCATGGTTAGATAGATAACGTTGATATATGTTTTGATGTTTGTACATGATCATGTGTGTGCAAACTCAATCGATTAATGCATAATGAGGGGTGATTACTCATTCTACGGTAAAAGCCCATGAAGATATACATAATGAGCGGTGATTATTCGTCTTGCGGTAAAAGCCCGTGAAGATTTGAATTAGTTGGGGCGGATAGTGATCCTGCGGTGAAAACCCATTAACAAATGCATAACGAAGGGCGAATTTTGGTCTTACGGTGAAAACCCGCGAAAAAGCATGAGTTGCATGTGAACCAATGTAGTTGTGTAAACTATTAAAAATGACATGTTGTTTATGTTTTGATAAACTGTTGAGCGTTATGGAGTTTGTATAAAAGCATGTGATTTTGAAAAGTAAAATAAATTTTGAGGCTCGGGTGAGTCGAGATAATCATATTATTCTTGATAGCATGCTTTGCATTTACTTCATGCTAGTCTGTTTTCTATTAGGTTTCGGCTCACGTTGTGGGATTTAAAAATCTTTTTCAGGTGCTTATGATCACGCAGGATGATCTAGAGGAACCAGAGGTGGCGGAAGACCTTTCTTAGTTTTTCTTTTATTTTTGGATCATGTATTGATTTAAATGATTTTGGTTTAGGATCCGAGTATTGTAAGCCTGGTGGCGATTGTATCAAATGCATGCATATTTTATGATTCAGAGAGAGAGACCTTGGGTTGGTTATTATTTTCCACTTTCATTTGGTTTTATCTCTTATATAAATGTTTTTGCCTCAAGGGAGGATTTTGGATTGTCGTTTTGGTGGGTTTTCTTTGGCATGGTATGCCTGATGAGTTTTCAAAAATGTTAAAAAATGGTTAAGTGTTGGGAAGCAAAAAGTGCATTTTTAAAAGTTGGTCCAAAGCCTGACCGCTCGAGCAGTCTATCGAGCGGTCAAAATGAACTCTCTGTTGTTTTGTAGACGGTGGAAAAAATTGTCCTGGTAGAAACCGTTCGAGTGATCTTTTAACCGATCCAGTGGTATGGGCATATATCAAAATTTTTGTTGTTTTATTTTAAAACTTGGCTCTTGTGGACCGTGATCCTGCCCTTTTGGGCTACTCTTTGCATTAACTAAACTCTCGGTAGTGCGTTTTGCAAAGGTTTTAATCTCGTTTTATCATTATGATCTTTGACCCATTTGAGTTCGGGCAATTTTAGTAGATCGTGGTATCCTAAAACGGTTGTTTCTTGGGCTTTTCACATGACCCTAGTTTTAGGGCATGACACTCTTTATTCAAGTTATTTGGTCAGTGATTTACATGGGTCGTTACAAATAGTATCAAAACTAAATCTGATTCCCATGTAGGGCTTCATGGCAGTGTCGATGGAGGAGTAGAGGCTCCGGAGAGGGTTAGAGGCCCTGAGATTGTATACCTTATGCACGCTTATGGGCTGCTCTGTGTCCACCAATAGGCTGCTATCCACTTCTCAATTAGAGAAAGAACTTGAGTCACGCGACGAGGGTGTCACGTATTTGAATGTGAAATATTGTGATAACCCATCTCACATCGATGGGAGATAGAAAATAAGTTTGATATATAATAAAACTTGTGAACTATTACTAATAACTTGGCTTAAACATTTTGGACCGCGTTGTAAGACTCTTTATTCAAGTTATTGGGCCAATGACCTATTTGGATCGTCACGACTATCGCTACCACCACCACTACTAGATCACCACTACCACTACTACCACCAGATCGACACAAATGAGGCATTTGATAACAAATGTCTCATTTCTAAAATGAGAACTCTCGTTTTTAAAAACAAACGTTTCATTTTTTCTCCATAAACAAATGAGGCATTGTGTCTCATTTGTCTACTAAGCAAATGTCCTCCACCACAATCATCATCATAATCCTCAAACTCCATTATCACAAAAATAAGACATTTTCTTTGTATAACCAAATGTCTCATTTGGTGTAGAAATGAGACATTTGCTTGCAATGAGACATTATTTCATTTGCTGTAACAAATGTCTCATTTTTGTAATAGATCCAGAAGAAAAAAAATGTCTCAATTTTTATGTCATGGCCCATTTGTTTTGAAAAAATGTTTTATAAGAATAATGAGACGTGTGAAATGTCTCATTTTCAACCAAGCAAATATCCTCCACAACCATCACAGATACGGTGAAGCAAATGTCTTATTTTATACAAAAATGTCTCATTTGTAGATCAATGCCTTATTTGTTTTTTTTTTTTTTAATATTTTACAAAAAAAAATATTGTGAAATATCTCATTTATTAACCAAGTATGTCTCCTCCACCACTATCATTACTCACAACCCTTTGCCAATAATAAAATTATTCATAACAATCGACCAATAGGAGTAATTATCATTTATTAATTAGGTGCTTATAGCTTGAAATTTTTCTTTAGATATAATTTAGAGATGAAAATAACAATTAATTCGAATTACAAAAATCCAAAATTCAATCCAATTTGTGAGAAGCGGAGTCACCAAATAGAATAATACCAAAGTAATAACTCTTCTATAAAAAAAAATGCACTGTTCAAGAATTCAAGCAAATGTCTCCAAAAAGTATACTATTCAAAGAAAATGTCTCCAAAAAAAACAAAGTATATTGTTCAAAGCAAATAATGTGGAATTTGATGTGCTTTGTAATACCAATACCAAAGTTTTAATATATAACAGAGGAAAGAGAATGAATTGTTGTGGCAAAAAGAAGTGCCATGGAAGCAGAAGAGAAGATGAAGAAAAACTAGATTTGAACAGGAACGGTGAGAAAAACCAACAAGGAATGGAGAGAAAAAACTAGTAAGGGACAGCCACGGTGATAAGAGAGAAGAAAGATTGGTGGCGGCAAAAGTGAAATTGAAATATGGCAACAAGATGAGAAAAATTAGATCTCGTGGTAAAAAATTAGCAGTGGCGAGAATAAAATTGCGAAAGTAGACAGCGGAGAAGAAAAGCAACAACGGCAACGACAAATTGAAGTTCGAATCCAAAAAGAACGTGGTGTTAGGAGCGGCATATTTGTTTAAATTATTAATAAATTAAAAAATAAAATTTAACAAAATATTAAAAAAATAATTAAGACTCAATAAAATACAAATCTTTTAAATAAGATTTTAAATTAATTTTTTCAATAAAAAATAATACGTACATATTTTGAAATATCTGCCCCGCAGAATAAAATCTGACGAGTAGGTGAATAATCCTTTTTTAAGAAAGAAAATATGAATAAAACAAGAATCAGGCCAATCCGATGTAGACTTTAAAGTACAGATTTTGTCTTTATGTTTTTTTGTTCCTTTTTTTATTTTAAAAATGAACAAACTGACATTAAGTGAGCAGACTTCGCAAACTGTGTCTGTGGCCATGATTATGCTATTAAGTTAATGTTTTTGTTCGTTTTTGTAATTTTCAAATTTTTTTAGTTAATTCTTTTTTACTTTTATATTTTTAATAAAAAATATATAAAATAACTAAACGACAAAAAAATACTGTGAAACCTAATTTTTTTATTTTTTTAATGTATATTTGATGTGTTAATTATCATTTTAATTATTTTAAAACTGCATATCTTTTTTGTATTATGCATGTAGAGATTTAGTTGTTTCTTTGTTTGAATTTTCGTTTAGCCACGGCCGTTTGAGCGGTAGTTGTCCGCTCAAGCGGACTTGTAGCAGAGAATTAGGTTGGCGGAGAACTGCTTAAGCGGTGGTTGTCCGCTCGATCAGACAGCCTAGTGCGAGAATCTATAAAGATATCTCATGTCTTGATTTTTGAGCCAAAACTTATTCCACAAGCTTCTTCTTCTTTTTCTCTCTATATCTCTCTCCAAAATCTCTACATTCTCTTTAGCTTTTTAGTGGATCTAGGCTTAATTTTTGACGATCGAATAGCGAATCATTGTTATCCTTGTCGAGGGCTTCACATTCATCCGGACAGAATTTCGTTTTGACTACATTCATTTTTCGTCGAGGTTCACAGCTTCAAGTTTTTAACTCGTCGAGATAGGATCATAGACTATCTTGTTTTTAAAGGGTGTTACATGCAATTATATATATTTTCTACCGTTTTAAAATACTATAAATGTTAAATTTTGTGTTTAAACTATGCTTGTTCGGACAAAAAGTATGTTCTGCATATCTTATGGTTTATTACAAGTTGGTGGGCGTGTGGATGTCCATGGTTTTTCAAAAAAGTAGTTTTGAAAACGAAAGAATTTATGTAAGGTTTTGAAAATCATGTTTTGGAGATTTAGAGCTAACCCTTGGGGTTGAGTCTCAGTTTTAAACGTTTCGGTGGAAATGGTGAAATCTTTGAAAGATGTTCGTCGTTTTTCCTTAGTTAGGAATGACGTGGCGGAGGCCCGTTCGACGTTTTATACATGATTAATGTATAGTTTTAAACGTTTTTATAGTTGAGCTACGTGTTTGTTTTTAATGATTCGATAGATGTGACGTGAGAGTGCGTGTGTATTTGGGCCGCCATTGCTCCTCAGTAAAAGTGAAAAAAATTTGCGCAAGTAGGTGCTTTGCTCATTCGAGCTAGTTCCCGTAAATGAAGTGGCTGTCCTAGTAGGAGACGTGCGTTGTTGCGACTCCGTATAAAACTTGTCATTACCTAACTGGTCTTTGTATGGCCTGGGTTTAGGGTAATAGGCGGGGGTCTATAATTGTTATCTTTGTCCCGGGTGTGACAAAGTCGGTATATAAGGATCATTGTCGGTTATGGAAACTGAGTGAAAAATAAAGTTTTGTTACTGTTTTTTTTAACTCCTTGGACTTTATTTGCATTGTATGAAATGCGTGGTTTTGAAGATGAAAAATCATTTTGAGGTTCGTGAAGTTGAGTCGATTCTATGCTATGTGATTACATAACCTGCTTTACTGCATTATAGTCTGTTTTTATCAGGCTTTCGTTCACATTGTGAGATTTGTGAAAATATTTTTTAAGTGATTGTGATTACGAGTATTGATTTAATGGAGCCCCGGAGGCGAAAGACTTTTATTTAAAGTTTTATGTTGTTGGTTATGGGAATCATGTATTGCTACATATATAGCTTGTTCTTGGATGCATGTTTTCTAAGCCTTGAGGCGATTATAATATGCATGTATGAAATGTCTTTCTTTTGAGTGGAACCTTGGGTGGTTAGTAGTTTTGTCTTTTCTGGTTGGGGTTTCGTGCCTTCAAAGCTTCTTTTTCGAGTCTGAGAAGTGGTTTCTTTATAAAATAACAGTTTTAAGTCTTAAAATTTGTTTATTAAAACTTGTTCAGAGACCATGTTTTTAGGTATGTTATTTAGACTTGTGAAGATTTTCTAATTTCTGACTAGATAAACCCTCGACCGTCTCACAACTCGAGCAAGCTCTGAGCGCTCGAGCAGACAACTGCAGTGACTAAAGGTTGATTTTGTTTTTAAAAAGAAGTTTTGGGTGGAGAAGTTTGGGGGTAACCCTTTTGACTCAAAAGTGTATTGTTTTGTCAATTGTTTTACAAATAAAATTTCGTTTTCGTTTTAATCTTTGACTCGTTTGAGTTCAGACAGTTTTGGTAGATCGTAACATCCCAAATGATTGTTCCGTGGGCTTTATACGTGACTCGAATTTTGGGGCGTGACAAATACTAAAAATAAAAACAAACAAATATATACTTTTATCAATTGTATTGTTTATATTATAAAGGATTCAATTTTAGTAAAAGATAAGCTAAATCGCTTTATATCAACGATATATTTTCTTGAAATTAAAAATCTTACAATATAAAATATTTTAAGAGTTTTTGTTTTAATTTAATTTTTTAATTTTTTAATTTTTTTGTCAAACAAATGACCTTAATTTTTTGATATTTTTAGCTAAAAAATTAAAAAATCAAGATTATCAATAAGGGCTTTAACTAAAATTAAAAATCATACAATATAAAAATGTCATAGTTTTGATGTAACGAAGAGGACTTAGAGTCCACTCTAACCAATTGAATTAGCCGACTGAGACTTACCTATACTATTACATTAAGGAGGAGTGTTCACGTGGTGTTTTTTTTTTATGAAATAATTGCTTATCAATTTTTTTTTTCTACAACTTAATTTATTTTACAATTTTAAGAGCATAATTGAAAAATCACATCTCTTGCCACAACTCCCATTTCTTCCATTTTATTTAGTTTCTATTTACATGGTGAATGCTATTATTGGGGGTGTTTGACAAAACTTTCACTTATTATTTTTAATTTTTTACTATTAATTTTAGCTATAAGTTACATTATATTTTAAACACTTACAAGTTCTGCTACAAATTATAATTATTTTGTTCTTTCATTTTATCTACAAACTGTTACAATATTTATCAAACACTCACAGTTTCTGTTACAAATTATAATTTATAAGTTATTAGTTTTAACAATGCCAAACACCACCATTAATTTTTTTTATAAAAAATTTAGCCTCTTCTGCTCGATCTTTTTGAACATTTTATAATTTGGTCCCTATTTGCAATGTCTGAAAGATTGGCTTTTACGGCGTTTAGTTTTTTTTTTTTTAAAGAATGAGGAAGAGGAATTTCTTTTTAGTGTTTTTGAGATAATTTGTTTAGGGTATTATTATTAAAATGTTTAATATGTTTTTATTTTTTACTTTTAAATTATAATTTAAGCACGATTTTTAAATTATTAAAAGTAGAGTTGACTTTTGTTTGAGCATATTATAGTAATTTCACTTTTAAAAAAATTAGTGTGTTTTGTAACACCCCGACTCTTCACATGGCAATGATATTGTCCACTTTGGATAAAACCATCACGATTTTATTCTTTTCAGGAGGTCACATATCATTGCATTGTTTCCGCTCAAGCACGCTTAATTGTGGAGTTCTACTATGGTCTCTACACTTGAAAAAATAACTTGTTGAATGTAAGAATCTAAGATTTTTCCTTTATAGCCTAAGAACTCTTTCTCCATTTTCGATGTGGGTTATTAGGATATTACAATTCACCTTCTTTAGGGCTGCACGTTCCCGTGCAGTAGCCTGTCAGCTCCGGTAGCCTGCCAGTCCTTTATTGACCTGCCCACTCGGTAGCCCGCCCATGTGTCACGCGAGACGACAGAGACTCACACTCGAAGGTGATGAGTGTCGGCTCTGATACTATCTGTAACACCCCGACCATTCACATGGCAATGATATTATTCGCTTTGAGCAAAACCCTCATAGTTTTGTTCTTCCCAGGAGGTCACCCATCATTGCATTATTTCCGCTCAAGCATGCTTAACTGCGGAGTTCTACTAAAGTATTTACCATATGAAAAAATGTCACGTTGAATGTAATGGTCCAAAATTTTTCTTTTATAGTCTAGGAACTCTCTCTTCCTTTCTGATGTGGGATACCAGGATATCATATGTTTGAAGTATGTATAGACTTTTTTTAAGAAAAAAAATAAAAAAAAATTAATGAATTTTTTTAGAGATGCCAAACATCATAACATAAAAGCTAATTGTTTTTCAAAAAGAAAATTAACTCTTTAATGATCCCAAAAAAGTACTTAATATTTTTATGACAATAAACTAAAAATTGCGCACACATGGCGTGCACCACGAATTCTCTAGTACTATCGAAAGCCACCTTTCTTTCTTAGTGTAGGGATGAAAAAAATAAGATTTTAAAGACAAAAAACACTTTGTTAGTTATGTGATTGATTAAAACTCCATTAATGCTAAACATGAACGATGGAATCTCATCTCATTAAACTGATATTAAACTGATATAATGATAACATATGAAATAATAAATAAAATTTAATAATTATTGTTTGGAGAATCTATTGGAAAAGCTTATTCATAGCTCCACCTTCCCCACTTGAAGATGGTTTTGATATTAGTTGGACCAAACCCCGTGTTTGATGACCTAATCTTGATTGTATTTCCTTTCCAGTGAAGTTATATTATCTTAGAAATGAAGCATTTATGGTGAGATCTTATGTTTTAGACTTGTTTAGAGTTAAGTTTTACTTTAAAACTCATTTTCTAGTAAGTTTTGTTTAAATATAAAACTTCTAAAATACCTTTAGTGACAATAAAGAAGGAAGCGAGTGAGGGAGAGACAGAGAGAGAAATAAATAGAATAAAGAAGAGAGATAAATATAGAGAGGACGAAAATGAGAGAAAATTGAAGAAAAAAAAAAGAGAGACAGACAGAGAACACATTATGCAATTAGTTTTTATTTTTAAAATCTAAAATTGCAAACCTTTTATATATATATATATATATATATATATATATTTAATAGTATTTTTATTTTTATAAGCTTGTCGTTAGGATCTATAGGAACAATATCCATATTGAATATAAAAAATCTAAAAGAAATAAGAAATTTTTATTTTTACAATAAATTGAGAGTTTTCTTATTTATACAAATGAAAAATAAGAAATTTTACTCCTTTTTTTTTGTAAAAATGAGAATTTTTTATTTTAGATTTTTTTTTTGTATTCAATATAGATCTTTTTTTTGGGGTAATTTTTCAATATAGATCTTGTTCCTATAGATCCTAACAAAAAGGTTCTTCTAAAAATAAAAATATTATTAAAATACATATATATATATATAAAATAAAAATTATGTAATTTTAAAATTTTAAAACACAAACTAAATATTTTTTTTTATCTTTTTTATTCTCTCTCTCTCTCTCTCTCTCTTTCTCTCTCTAGCAATCTCTCCTCTTTAACTTATTTTTATTAAAAAATGAGTAAAATAATCAATATGAATAATAAAATTAAAAATTAGGCCTTAATAGAATAATCAATTTGTGAATAGGAATTGAGACAGAATTCTCTGCCATGTAATGTATTGTGTAGTGTTTAAAATGCCGTTACTATTAAAAAGAATTGGTTTTAAACCTTATGAAACGATATTATTTTAATAAACACCATATTAAAACAATGCTGTTTTAAGCACGGTACAAAAATATTACATAACAGAGGATCCTCCCTTATAGGATTTATTCCTAAAGAAATAACAAAATAGGAGTACACCACCCTAATTAACACTGGAACTAACTCGTGCTATATATGGATTAGTACATTATTATTTTTTAACACTATCAGTTTTTATTAAACATATGCACAGATCAATACACTATCGTTTTTAATATTACTAAATTTTATTAAATAATAATTTCATAAATTATTAAAATTTTTAAATCATAAGAATGAATTATGCTCACTTTTAAAATGATACGAATACTTTTGTTATAAGTTTGGTTCACTAAATTACATGTAAAAATATAGAATTAATTTTATGTAAAATTTTAACTTATTGAGTATTATATGAATCGATTTGTTTAATATCTAGTGCGCCATATAAAGTGTTAGAAATTGGTAAGAATTTAAATAAGATTATTTTAAAAATATTCATATGAACGAATTGTTTGCGTAGCTGCGAGAATGAATAAAAGAATAAATTTGGTAGTGAAATTAAATTAGTCTATTTGACAACGTATTTGAATAATTTTTAATGAAATTTTTTATTAAATATTTCTTTTTATCTTAAAAACATATAAATAGCTGAATAGGATCACGAATG
>JAOTRH010108473.1:0-11215 GCA_034768845.1 Heliamphora exappendiculata | reverse complement strand
GTTTCGCGGCCTCGGTTGTTTCCTCGCCATGGAGAGGCCTTACCGGCGCGACGAGGAAATTCATGGCGAGGGCGAGCCGGCCGAATATGTCTATTGCGTGCGTCGCGGCGCGGTGCGCACGTTCAAGCTGCTGCGCGACGGTCGCAGGCAGATCGACGCTTTCCGCCTGCCCGGCGAATATTTCAGCCTCAGCGCCGGAGAGACCCATCGCGTCAGCGCCGAGGCCGTCGTCGATAGCAGGCTCGTCATCGTCAAGCGGCGGGCGCTCGAAGGCCGCGCGACGCAAGAAGCCGAGATCGCCTGCGCCATGTGGAGGTTAGCTGCCGACGAACTGCGCTGCGCCCAGGATCACATGCTGCTTCTCGGCCGCAGGAATGCGGTGGAGCGCGTCACCGCTTTCCTGCTCGACATGGACAGGCGCCTGGCGGTCGCCGGCGTGTTGGAGCTGCCGATGAGCCGGCGCGACGTCGCCGATTATCTCGGCCTGACGTTGGAGACTGTGTCGCGCTCGCTGTCGGCGTTGGCGGAGGAGGGCGCTCTGCGATTCAACGGTTCGCCTCAACAGATCATACTGGACAATCGCGCGCGTCTTCAGGAGATGACCCGGTGACCGTCGGGGCGCGGTGGGATCGGGGCGCAGCAGAGCGGTAGAACGTGTCCGTCATCTTCGACATGATCGCGCGCGGTTGGGAGAATTTGCTGGCGCGGCCGAGCGGCTCGATGAATTTTCGATTCATCCTGCAGCCGACGATGGCCGGCGTGTTGGCGTTGCGAGCCGCGATCCAGGACGCCAAGGAGGGGCGGAAAGGCTATCTTTGGGCGCTGCTCACGGATCGGCAGCGACGAGGCCAGTTGCTCCACGAGGGGTGGCGCGGCGCGAGGACGCCTTTCTTGATCGCGCTCGTTCTCGACGCCCTCTATCAACTGGACACCGTTCAATTCATCTACCCGCTGGAATTGCTGTTCACGGCGGCGCTGCTGGCGCTGGTTCCGTATCTGTTGTTGCGCGGGCCGTTCAATCGCCTTGCGCGATTGTTTTTGCCGGCCGCGCCGTCGCCGACAAACACAGGGCGCCCATCGCAGGCTGAAGCCGCCGAGGGAAAGCGAGACGACGGAGAGCCGATCAACTGACCGACTTGTGGCGATGGCCGAATCCCTAGCGCGCCGAACGCGCGGCGAGATCAGACATCCGATCATCCGCCGCGACATCTTCCCTCTGTTCCGCGGAACGGAAAATTGGCGCGACCACGATGGTCGAGGCGGGTTGCGCGATGCGGATTCCGAGCTCCTGGAAGCGTTGTTTCATCCGCCGGTTGAACTCGCGCTGCACGGTCCAGCGGCCGGCGTCGGTGCAGGCGATCTGGCCGACGACCGTGGCGC
Source organism: Heliamphora exappendiculata (assembly GCA_034768845.1). NCBI lineage: Eukaryota > Viridiplantae > Streptophyta > Magnoliopsida > Ericales > Sarraceniaceae > Heliamphora > Heliamphora exappendiculata. The sequence goes on along the minus strand of JAOTRH010108473.1, from coordinate 9,835 downwards.
CCGCGCCGTCCACCGTGTCGACGCCCCACAACTGGATGTCGCCGAGCATGGCGCTCCTGAAATTCTGGTCTCGCCGCATCTCGGCGGCGATCTCTTTCAGCGTCAGTTCGACCCGGTCGATATCCTCGTCGTAGTTGACGCGGACGCTGATGGCGGCGTTGCCGAGGCCGCGATTGGCGTTGGTGACGCTGGTCACGGAACTGAACGGCACGATGTGGACGGAGCCGTCGGCGGCGCGTAGCCGCATGGTGCGAATGGAAAGCGCTTCGACCGAGCCCGAGAGCCCCGCCGCCGTGACCCAATCCCCCACCTGAATCGCGTTCTCCAGCAGCAGGAACAGGCCGGTGATGAGATCCTGCACCAGCTTCTGCGAGCCGAAGCCGACGGCGATGCCGATGATGCCGGCGCCGGCGAGCAAGGGCGCGATATTGACGCCGATCTCGCTGAGCGCGGTCAGCGCCAGCACCGTGAGGATCGTGACCATCAGCACCGTGCGCAGGATCGGCAGCAGCGTGCGCAGACGCGCGGCGCGCTGATAGCTGGCGCCGTGAGTGAGCCGGTCGAGATGACGATCCATCGCCGTGTTGGCCGTATCCCAGGTGATCACCGCAATGGCGGCGGCGACGCCGATGCCGACGACCGCCGCCAGGAGCCGGCCGCCGAAGGCGCCCGGCGCGAACCAGCCGAAAGCGTCCACGCCCCAGATTTCGAGCAGCGCGACGACGACGCCGGCCACCAGCGCCGTCGAGAGGGTGCGATGCAGCGCGTTGTAATAGCGTGCCGCATGGCCGCCGCGAGCCGGAGCGTCCTTTCTCGCGTGAAAAAGGCGGTCGAGCGCGCCGAAGGCGAGGATCGCGAACAGCCGCGCGAAGACGAGCGAAGCCGCGCTCACCACGATGAGCTGCAGGGCGTTCGAGGAATCGCCGTGCGTGCGTGTCGCAAACAGCACCCATAGCGCGACCAGCAGGGCGATGGCGGCGAAATGCCAGACATCGGCGACGCGGTTCCTGACGGCGGCGACGACGCCGGTTGCGCTTTCCGCGACGCGCAGCCGGCTCGCCACGGCCTTGCGGCTTTGCAGGATGATGACGACGAGGCAGATATTGACGATGAGCGCCACAAGCCGCGCCAGCGCACGGCGCAGACGCGGATCGTGGCCGAGCAGGTCCGCGACTTCCGCCAGGGTCGCCCCGCCCACGGTGATGACGGCGAGCCGCAGCGCCCAGCTTTCGATGAAAGCGGCGCCCTTGTCGCCGACGCGCAGCAGCCGCAGGCGAGGAAGGTTCGACGACGCGAGCGTCCGCGCCAAAGCGAGGATCGCGCGGATGAGCGCATAGCCTTTCAGGGCTTCGAGAATCAGCAGCCGCGTCTGGTCGTCCGCGCCGATCTGGGCGAAAGTCAGCAGCAGCCCGACGCCGACGAAGGCGGCGATCGGCAACACCATCAGCGCCAGCCTCAGCAGCGCCAGGGGCAGGCGGCGCAGGAGCCGGCGGTCATCCGCCTCGATGTCGCTCGCCGCGGGTTCGTAAGACACCTGCGCCCGTCGCTGCCCGAGCGCCGCCATCGGCCGCCTCAAGGCGAAGACAAGCAGCAGTTCGGCCAGCAAGGCCGGAAGAAGCGTGCTGGCGGAGCGCCAGCCGGCCTCCTGCACTTCGGCGAGCACCGTCGGATCGGAGGCGAGATTGTTGAGGCCGCGCCACAGCGCCCGCCCTTTGGTGAAAGCGCGCGCGGCCGTCAGCGCCTCCTGCGAGGAGCTCCGCGCCCATTGCGCGGCCTGCACGACGAATTCGGCCCCGAGACTGTCGGGCCGCAGCGCCAGGACCGAGCTTGAGGGGGCTGGCGCCGGCGCAGGCGCCGCCTTCGCGATCGTCTGCAGGGTCTCTATGAGCGTGGCGCGCTTGGCGGGGTCTTGCAGCACTTCGAGCGCCCGGGTCGCCTGATCCGGCGTCACCGTGTTTGCCGCTGCGGGAGACGATGTCGAGGGGAGAATCGGCGTCTGGGCGAAAGCCGGACCGAGGGCGAGAAATGTGAACGCTATCAGCGCGATAAGCGCTTTTGCCATTCGCTCTAGCTCCGAATCTGTTGAATACGAGCGTGCGTCGACGCCGGATCGTGGCTGATTCCTGAGGCTTTTCCGTGTCCCGGCGTCATCTGCGTGAGTTGGACGCCGTCGCACGAAATCTTGACTCGCCAGCGGCGCCCGGGGTCGGCGCTCGACTGTTTTCCTTGCATGAGGAATGGCGCGAGCCGGAGGAAAAGCCCATGCCCGGGCCTCAATTCAAAATTGTAACCGACAGCGGCGATTGGGGAAGCCCACTCTCCCAGCAACCCGTGTTCGACACGTTGGACGAGGCGAGAATGGCGGCGCGCGCTTACCTTGAGGAGCAGCGCAAAGTCAGCGGGACGACATTGCCGCTGGGGGCGAGAATTGAGGAAATTCGCGAGGACGGCTCGGTCGAATCGCACGATGTCTTTTAGGGCCCGTCTGAGACTATGTCGGATTTAGCCAACAATCCCTTCACCCCGAGGCGCCAGCGAAGCGAGCCTCGAACCTCATCCTGAGGAGCGAGCGAAGCGAGCCTCGAACCTCATCCTGAGGAGCGAGCGAAGCGAGCCTCGAAGGATGCTCCAGGAATCTGCGCCTGCTTTTAGCGCGAACTGGAGCGTCCTTCGAGGCGCCTGCGGCGCTCCTCAGGACGAGGGGGATTGTATTCAAACGGTCTCTTTGCGCGTTCGGCGACTGGGCCGAGATCGTCCGATCACCGCAAACCGCTGCGGGTTCAGTGATTGATCCTGTCGATCGCCTCCTCGTCGCAGACCACGCTGGAGACGAAAGAAAAGTCGGACGCCGTCGCGGGCGGGGCGGCGGGCGGTTCGTCTGCGGATATGGCGTAGTGCTTCAGGAAAACCCGCATGGCGTGCGATACGCCGAGGTCGTTCACCTCGCGCGCGTCCTCCTCGTAATACATGCCGAAATTGAACGGTCCCGTAATAATTTCATAGGACGGGAAATAATCGGCGAATTCATGGTTGCGATAAATCTGCTCGGCGGCGACTCTCAGCACCGATTTACTGTAGGTCGTAGCGACAAGTACGTTCCTGTCTTCGAATGTCGCCATGAGAGGGACGGGCGAGACAGTCAGCAAGACTTTGACGTCGTTGTTGACCTCCCGCAACTCCTGCAAGAAAGCCTTGAGATCGGCTTCGATCTCCGAAACGGAGAAATTGACGGGGACGTAATTGTTGGGGTCATGAGTTCCGCCGGCGACGCCGGGGGCGAGGGGGAAGACGGAGCCGTCGAGTTTTGACGCCCATCCCTCGGTCAGTCCGAGCGTGAAGACGAAGACATCAGCTTGCTCGAACATCGTGCGAACGGCGCCCAAATGCGCCTCGCGCGCCGCGCGCACGTCGTCGGCATGGCCGAAGCCGTCGGGTTCAATTTGCGGCCGATAGGGATCGACGAAACGTCCGTCGGGCCGCCTCCACGCCGTTTCCTGCCTGCCACTTCGGTGGAACGCCTCGCGAAAGAGCTGAAGGAGCTGACGGACGGTATAGATGTTTCCGTAGCGGGCGGAGAAGACGCCGAAATTGCGCCTTCTGCTCTCCTCGGCCGAGAGCTGCGGCTCGTTCTCGACGACGTAATAGTTGAACCCGATCTGATCGAGGCGGCGCGATATGTGTTGAGCGAAGCAGCTTCCTGCGGTTGCGACTCGATCGTGCTTTTCGATCCTGAATCGAACTTTCGTGACGGGATCGAATTCATGGCGAGGAACGTTCGACACGCTCCTGCGCCAAAAATGATAGGGAGGCAGTTGCGAATACGGGTTCGTCATCGAGGCCTCGCTTTCATATCGCGTCGAACACCAACTTGTAACGGTGACTGAAATAGCTGTCGACCGTAAGGCCGTCTCTGTCGAAATTCCTGTAACTCGCGTAGCTGCTCGCGATGAAGTCTTCGAGCGAGATCAGCCCGTAGCTATCCCCCTTGAACCAGTAGGAGTCGGGTACGCCGTGGGCGTCTCCAACTTCCGGGTATACGGGAAAGATCGGGCCCAGTTTGAGATTATCGTGAGGATGAAATTGCTCGTCGCCGAGGACCGGCTCAAAGCCCGCTCTTTGGGTCGCGATGCGCGCCACGTCGTAGAGGCAGGCGATTTGCGGGTGGTTGATCGTGTGCATGAAAGCGCCTCGCATCGCCCAGCGGCGAAACGAAGACGTCATGTCGTAGCCGATTTCGCGCCATCGCGACAGGACGACCTCGCGTTCGGCGTTCCAAATCCGATAATATTGTCCGGCTTCGTAGGTTCGGCCGTTGAAGCGTTTTACCGCTTCCGAAACGCTGAGGCCTTTTTTGAAACAGGCGAATGCAACGATCGAGTTGAGATTGTCCATGCAGGTTTTGACCTGCGCGCCATCATGACTGACGTAGCATGTGTCGGGATGATAGCCGCCGAACCAGAGCGCGGGAACTGCCGTCACGTGATCGACAGTGGAGAAATCAAATTCTTTCTGCGCAAGCAGATCGGAGTTGACGAACAGATGATCGCATTCGTCGATCCGCGTCTTCCAATATTCGGTGTCGCGGGTGAACGCCCAGATGTCGCAGGCCGACATCTCCACGCCGGGATTTTGCTGCGCCAGACAATTCGCCAGACCCAGCGTCTGGCAATGGGACAGGACCAGCCATTTTGCCCCTTTTCGCGACTGCAAATAGGGCTCGGGCCTGAAATCCTCGCCAAGCGGATCCTTCGCCGTCGCGACGCCGGCGACGATCGCATGCAATACGGCTGGGTGTTGCCATCGGACCCCAGCGAATTCCGTCGGGCTTCGCCGGATTCGCTGTGAAAACTCGTCCGACGTTACGCACTCTCTGACGATCTCCGCGCGCGTCCTGCCCGATCTCATCCCTTCCATTAGAAAGGAGATATCGGCGGATGACGCCCGGCGTTTGAGCAGCAGTTGAAAGAGCCTGTCCACGAAAACCTCGCCGGACATTTGCGTCTTTCCGTTCGCACGCTCGCTGTTCACTTCAGCGTCGGCTGGCGCATCGGTCGAAGGCGTCATGGGGCTGAGTTCTCTCGGATTCGATTTTGGCGCCCGGCGGCGGGCCGCCGTCGGATGGCGCTCATTCGGCTGGGGCGACGACAGCGCCTGACAGGCGTCCGCGTAACTTTCGAAGGCCCGGCCGCGACCGCTTCTCTAGATTTATCGAACTCGTCGCCAAATCGAATTCTCCGCGCTCAAGTCCAAAAGGCGCTCTTTCTCCCTCCCAAACGGTCGTTGATGCGCGTCCATGTCTCGGATTGCCGAGATCAAGAGCGCGCCGCCTTGCGAACTCGCCTTATAATGCCCGCGAAAGTGCGGAGCCACAACTTTATGAAAGCGCTGAATACCGACGTCGATTTTGAGATGTTTGGATGCGTCGACGTCGAACGCGGCGGAAACCCGACATTCTCGATGCGTCATTTCCGCCCCATGCGCTCGCCGCCGTCGCGATCGGCCCGAGGCGCCTCCAGCCGAGGCTACGCCTAGCTGGAGCCTCACTGGGGCTTGTTTGCGTAGATGATGAATCCGTGGCAACCGCCGTGATCCGTTGCTTTCATGAGTATGGTCTGATTATGCGGCAGGTTCAGAATGGCGAAGACGCGGCTCAGGTCGTAGTCGAACATCGAAAGATGTCCGGTGTCGATCGGCGCATTGCCGTAGACCTTCATCTGGTCTCCGTCGTAAGCGAACATGCTGAGCTCCCTTGAAATCTCGGAGCTCATCCGCGCATCTTTGTACGTGGTGACATGCAGGCTGATGAGACCGCCCGGCGCGACGCAACTCCAGAGGTCCGCGATTATGGAATAGCCCATCGCCGGGGGTATATGCTGGAGCACAATGAACGTGTTCACCCAGTCGAAGCGGCGATCCGTCGGAACTTTCTTGGTGAACTCCATCTGGTCGCCGATTCCAACCTCGTTCGCCCGCCGCCTCGCGAGTTCGAGCATCCGGTCGGCGATATCAACGCCGCATACATGCCCGACGGCCTTGGCGATCGGAATGGCGAGGCGGCCGACGCCGCATCCGAAATCCAGCGCCGAACTCGGCGAGAAACCGTGGAATCTGGAACGGATGTAAGCAAGCTCCTCGGCGATGTGACGTTCGCCGAGCTCATAGAATTCCTCTATATTGGTGGGATCAGGATTGAGGAACTTGTCGATGGAAATGACGCCGTAGAACGGCGCGCGATCTGCTATGGCGTTCCAGTCTTTATCAGTATCCCGCATGGCTCGCTCCTCGTCAGGCGATCGGATGGTCGGCGTTTCCGATCTATAGTTGGACTGCGCTTTGAGGGCGCGAATGGTTTAGCTCAATACGCGAGACCGCGTCGTACGGAAAGCCGCGAGCGCTCGGTCCCGCGCCCGCCCGCCCGGGCTCACCACGGCCGAACGCTGTTGAAAACCCCGGTTGGGCGGGCGTAGGGGCTGCTTTAAGCTTCGCTTCGCGCGCCGACTTCGTCGTATCTGAGCATTGGAGGATCGCTGTTGAGGGAAAGTGGCGTTTTGACGGACGGCGCGCATAGGCTGAACGCAATCAGCAAGCTTTACCTGCTCCTGTTGGGACGAATCCCCGATCCGGAGGGGCTGATGGCCCTTTTCACCTCCCCGGAGACTATTGTGGAGATCGCCCAACGGATCTCCGCCAGCGAGGAATGCCGCAGTCTCGAAGCCGCGCTGGCGCGTCTTCGCGAAAAGCTCGCCCCTTACGAGAACTCCACCAAGATTCTTCTGTTCGGTGCCTATGGCAACGGCAATCTTGGCGACCGCGAGATGCCGCGTTGCGTCGAATCCATCGTCGGCGCCTTTAGGGACGTTGTCTGCTTCTCGTTTTCCGACCTCCGCTTCGCCGACTATGACTTCTGCGCGGAGCGCAAGCTCTCGCACGAGGATCGCCCGCTCAACGCGCGCGCGCTGGCCTTGTTCGACGGTCTCCTCATCGGCGGCGGCGGATTGTTGTCTTACACGCATGAGCCTCTGTGGGATCCGAGCTGGTCCTCCACGGCGTCGATTCCCTACGGCCTGTTTGCTTGCGGCGTCGGAACGCCGCTCGACCCGCGTTTGCGCCCGCTGGTCCGGGACGCGGCTGTCGCCAGCGCCCGCGACGAGCAGGGCGCGGACGCGCTGAGGACGGTCAATCCATCGAGCCTGCATTGCGCCGAGCCCATTCTGGCGACCTATCCGCGCCGCGCGCGGCCGGCTCCGGAGGAAGGCGCGGGTTCGCCGCGCCGCCTGTTCGTGCTCAGGGCGCCTTCCCATCCCTGGCACGGCAAGGTCGTCGAAAGCCTCCAACCGGGGGATGACGTCGCCGTATTCGAGGCGCACCAGGATTTTCCGATCGTTTATCGGCACGAGCCGACGAAGATCGTCAACTCAGCCGATTCTTTCTCACGACTGGTCGAGAACTACGATCTCGTCGTCACCGAGCGTTACCACGGCGCCATCCTGTCCCTGTTGCAGGAGACGCCGACATTCATCGTTTCTCGCGGCGCCCATAGCTCCAAGCTCGAAGAGCTATGTTCGTCGCTCGGACTCGCCGACTACGTCTACGATATCGGCGATGTCCCCGAAGCGTTCGCGGCGTATGAGCTCGGTCGCGCCATGACGGCGATGACGGATCTGAGGGCCGAAGCGTCCCAGCAATACGACAGGTTCTTCGAGGCGTTCTTCGAGGCTGTCGATCGGGGCAGACGCGCGCCCAGCGCCCTGCGCGACCCCGAGTGGGTGGCGCAGGCCGTCGAATCGCTAACGCGCGGCGACGGCGCCCGCCATCCGCAAGCCGCGACGGAAGAACTTTCGTTGTCGTCGCAGGCCGAGTCGGCGCCGCCTTCCGACCTGCTGGCCTATCGCATTCTTTCCTTTCAGCAGGACGAGCTCAAAGGTTTGCGCGATCAGCTCGCCGCGGCGAAAGCCGCGTTGCGGCGATATGCGGGCGCAGGCATAGCCGACCAACCGCCCGACGCGTCCTTGGACCAGGACATCGATATATTCGGCGCGGAGCTCGCCGCCGCGCAGGCCCGTCGCCATGCGCTCGACAGCGAGATTCTAGCCTTGCGCGCTGAGCTCGAAGAAGCCGGCCTCGCCTTGATCCGGCAGAGGGACGCCAGCGCAGAGGACAGGGCCGCGAGCCGGCGCAGACTCGAAGAGCTGACGGATGCGTCGGAGCAAGTCGACCGCGAACGCGATCAACTGCAGCATAGTTTGTCCCAGGCGCAAGGCGAGATCGCGGCGCTCCACCGCAGGCTCGCAAGCTCCCTCCATAAGGCTCAGGAATTGGAGGCTTGTCTCAGCGACGAGCGGGCCCGCCGTCTCGTCGGGCCCGCGATTCCGGGGAAGCTCACAGTCAACCCGAGCTGAACGGTTGACGGCTAAGCGAGAGCGGGCTCCGTAGAGGAGACGGCGCCGTCCAACTCCTGCCTGTAGAGCCGCCGTTCGCGCCAGGCGATTTCCCTCTCCAACAGCGACTGCCGCGCCGAATCGTCCGCATCCGCGAGCGGCATACGGAAAGCGACGATCTTTCCGTCAGGGCCGACGAAACATTCGTTGGTTTTCCCACGGGGACGCCCCAGAGGGACGACCGCGCCAGCCTGATAATTCTCGGCGCGATAGTGAACGGCGAGCACGCGACCCAGCAGATCCGCCCCGGCGGGGCTGGAAGGCGATTGGCCGTAGACGTCATTGCGAACATGAGTGATCGTTCGCTCAATCATCTCCTTGAACTCGGGCTGCCCATGTCTTGCGGCCAGAACCGCGGTATCGACCGCCCAGGCGGCTTCGGCCTCAACGCCGCGAAAGCAGGCGAGCGCCTTGTCCGGCGACAGGATGAGGGGACTGATGAAGCGAATGTTCAAGTCTGCATAGAGGCCGCCAAACGCATAGAGCAGACAGATCCTCGCCAACTCGGACTTCATCTCGAACGGCGCTATGCGGTCATACGCCTCGACTATGTCGCTCGATAGGCTCGAAACCATGAACTGCCGGATCGACGCCGGCGTCCACATGATGACCTCGGCCGCGGAGTGGGTCTGACGAGCGCTCGTCAGATTCTGAATCCATGCTTGCGGCAGGGTAGGGTAATCGCCATCGCGAGCGTCAAGGATATGGTGAACGAAACTGACGTCCGAGCGAACCTCGGGCGCGGGCGGCTCCCCGCGATGGACCAGCTTTTCGGTTTTCGCGTCGCCCGCTTCCGCGACAATGGTGAGAGATTGGAAGCGGCCGGCGAATCCATGGCTGGCCCAAATCCTGACTTCGATGTCCTCGTAGTGATGGTTCAGATCGAAGGCGATGGAGACGCAGCCCGACGAGTCGAGCGTCTGATCCCTGATTTCGGCGAGGATATCGTGGCCCACGCGACCGCAAACGTCGACCTTCAGGGCGCCTTGATTGTTCGCCCCCGCGAAGCTCGCTGTCGCGGTGTAGTGTCCCCTGTTGAGCGAGATATAAGGTCCAAATATCTGAACTTCGTCAACGTCGCCGTTTACGAAAATGCCATCCCGCCCACGTTCGGCATTGGATCTGATCGCGGGGTTGTTGTAGGGGAACACAAACGTGCTTTCGCCGTAAATAACGCGCCGGTCCCACATTTTGCCGTAGATGTTCGTGCCCGCCAGCCCCATTTCAGCGGGCTTGCCCCCACCGCCTTGCATGCGCGCGGCGACGAGCGTTCCATCCTCAAGCATATAGCAGGACCGATTGAACTCACCGCCCCCTTCCAGGTTGACGGCCTCGCCGATCTGATACTTGTCCCGGCGCCCTAGCGCTGCAAACACGCGGCCGAACAGGACAGGCCC
>JAOTRH010108472.1:0-47576 GCA_034768845.1 Heliamphora exappendiculata | reverse complement strand
GGAGGGGGGGAACGGTGGGTTTGAGTAGTGATTTTGGAGGCAGTTTTGAGGACAATTTTGGAGTAGGGCAGTGATTTTCGTTAACTTCAACGAACATTTTAATGGTTGAATTTATTTGATATTAAAATCAAACCTGATGGGAGGTTTGTGCAATTTTTGAAACCACATGGGAAGTTTTTGTTTTTGTTAGAAATCTCAGGGGTGATCAGTGTAATTTATCCTTTTTTTTAATACTCACAAAATTTGTCTATTATCTCTCTCGGGTGATCATTCTTTGTGCATGTCTTTGTAATTGTTTCTCTCTCTCTCTCTTTTTCTCTCTCTTCGCGTGTGTGTTTGGTGGTGGTGGTGGTGGTGTGGCCTGGTGTTGAAAGTTGTGGTCCGGTGGTGTTGGTGTTGGTGTTGGGTGGTGGTGGTATGGTTTGGTGTTGATAGTTGTGGTATGTTAAAATGTCTCATTTTATTAAAAAATAATGAAACATTTACATATTCAGATACATATTCATTTATAAATGTCTTATTTTATTCGAAAAAATGATACATTTGCATATTCAGATACACACTTATTTATAAATGTTTCATTTATATAAAATGTCTAATTTTAAATAATGAGACATTTCAAACATTTGTTATGAAATGTCTCATTTGTTTAAGAAATGTTTTGAGTCATTTGATAACAAATGAGACATTTGATACAATATCTTATTTTCATATTCAGAACCAGAATGAGATATTCATAATAAATGGGACATTTGATATCAAATCTAGTATCAGAATGAGACATTTATAACAAATGAGACATTTGATATCAGATCCAGCATCACAATGAAACATTCATAACAAATGACACATTTCAGATCTAGAACGAGAGTTTCTCTTTTTGTGTGTGTGTGTGTGTGTGTAGTGGTGGTGACAGTGGTGGCGACGACAGCGATGGTAGTGATGGAGAGTGGTGTTTGAAAGTGGTGGGGAGTGAAATTATATCAGGGGTAATTTTGGTATAGAAAATATAAAATACTTATTGGAATATAAATCTTAAGTGGAACTTATTAGAATACAAGTTGGCTAAATGGGACCTATCCTCAAATCTCCCATGTTTCAATAGAAAATATTTTCAATTTTTTTTAAAAAATATTTTTCGCATTTTTTAGTATTTGTTACAACAAAAATTAAAAATCAATGAAAAATATTTTTCAAATTAATGAAAAATAAGTTAATTTTGGTGAAAAACGTTTTTCACTTTTTTAAGGCAAAAAATATTTTTCGCCCTTATCATTGCACCGCCATCAGCACAACCATTCTATCACCAACACTATCAGTTTAGGATCCAGAGGGTCGAGGGGTTTGGGGTCTGGGTTCCTAGAAGCCCAGGGTCTTGGGAGTCGAAGGGTTTAAAGGCCTCGAGGTCCTGGGGGTCCAGGGGTTTAGGGGTCTGGGATCCCGGGGGTCTCAGGGTCCCAAATTTAGGGGGTCTTGGGGATCCCGAGCTCCTAGAGTTCGAGGCTTAAGGCTCAAGTGTCCCGGTGTCTCGGGGGCCTCAAGATTTGAGGACCTGGGGGACTTAGGTGTTCTAGGGTCCGGTGGTCTAGGGTTCTGGGGGTTTAGGGGTCTAGCATCTTGGGGATCTGGAGTTCGAGATCTTGAGGGTCCCGAGGATCCAGGCTCCTAGAGGTCATAGGGTCCCTGGGGTCCCAAGGTCTTGGGGTCCTTAGTGGCCGTGGTCTTAGGGGTTTAAGGTCCCAAGGGTCTAAGGTCCCGGGTGTTTATGGTCTCAGAGATCTAGGGTCTTGGGTCCCAAGGGTCCCAGGGTTCTGTGGTCCTGAGTGTTCAGGGTCCTAGAGGTCCAGGGGTCTCGGGAGTTCAAGGTCCTGGGTGTTTGTCCCTGGAGTTTGGGGTCCAAGGACCTAGGGACTTAGGGATCCAAGGTTCCAAGGGTCTAGAGGTAAAGGGTCGTGGGGCTCTTGGGATCTGGGGTCCCAGGGGATTGGGATCCTGGGGGTTTGACATCCCAAGAGTTTGGGGTCCTAAGGTCTCGAGGGTCCTAGGATTTAGGGTATGGGGCTCTGAGGTCCTATGGTCCTAGGGGTTCGAGGTTTTGACTTCCTGCAATCCTGAGAGTCTACAATTTTAAGTGTCCGTGGTCCCGGGGGTTTGGGAGTATCGAGTCCAAGGGTCTGAGGTTCTAAGGTCCTGATGTTCTGGGGTCCTAAGAGTCTAGGGGTTCGGGGGTTTGAATTTGGGGTCTCAATGTTCCGGTGATCTTGGGTCCTCAGTAATTGTGCAATTATTTCTCTTGTAATTTTATTTTGTTTTATATTTTTCCTTACTTAATAGGATAGTGACAGAAGAATTGTTCAATTATTAAATTTTAAAAATTATAAGTAATGAAATATTAATAATTTTTTATGAGAACCAAATAAAAAAAAATATTTCATATCACAACTAAACACAGAAAAATAATAATTTGTTTTTCAGAAAATATTTTCTATGGAAACCATTTTTTATTGAAAAATATTTTCAATTCAAACAAACAGAGCCTTTGATTTGTTTACTTTTTTTTTACTTTAAATTAAATAAAAAACTTATTTAGTTTATAACTTTAAATATTATACATAGAGAAAATATTGTGATTTGATAGTTAACTTTTTTTTTTTTTTTCAGAAAGACTAAATGTCAAAATCAAATGACACGTAAAAAAATTAAACTGATTGACTGACTGCATATGAAAGATCAAACCAAATTTATTTTAAAAATTTAAAAAGAAAATAACAAGTGTGCCTAAATATTTTGTTTATTTTTAACAAATTAATTATACTAGGGTCTTATTTTTTATTTATTTATTTTGGTATAAATTCTATTTATTTTTTAATTATTTTAAAAAATTCTATTAATAAAATTTATTAATGACATAAACATTTTTTTCCATATTTCATAAATATGTAATGAATAATTAAAAGGAGTAAAAAATATACCATGAATGACATGACATTAATGTTTAGTGAAAATTTTTGTTCGTAAATTAATTTGCACTAATCGATTTTTCAACTATTTAAAACAAACAAATAAAGAATAAACAAACACACAACTTACCCAACCACAAAAAGTAATATAAATATTTAAAATAGAAATATTCAATCACATACTAAAAATATTGCAATAAAAAAAGTACAAAAAAAAATTAACATATAGAATATATATATACACATTAATGCACTTTAATTAAAGCTAAAATTATCTAAAATATTAATAACTTTTAAAAATAGAATCTTACAATAATTTAAAAATATACATAATTTATCTCTAAATAAATACTAAAAATAGGACTCATTACTAAATCTTCTTTCTTGTTTTTAGTATTACATATTCCACTTATACAGCTACAATCATTGGATAAATTTACGTTTTTGCAACAATATTCTAATTTAAATCTTACCACATAAACAATTTAAATTATTGTGATGTGCCAAAGTCTGCCCCCACCAAACTCAATAAAACCTCATTTAAGTGAATTACCAAGAGAGAATCCTCAACCCTCATTCCTAACCCAACAAAACCATTTTTTCTTCTTCATATTTTAAGATGTTCACACAATTAATTTTTGGAAGAATTAAGGTTTGATTGGAAACTAGTTTAAAAATTAGTTTTTTGTTTAAATTTATTTTCGTATTTTTAACTAAAAAGTTAAATTAGATTAAAAGTAGGTTGTTTGGTAACTTAACTTTTTAGCTATTTTTTTAAGTTGGTTGTTTAGATAAAAGCTAATTTTTTTACTTTTTATTCAAAATAGATGATTTTTACTCTTTTATATATTTAATAGTAATTATTTGTAATTGATAGTTATAGTAAAAATAGTTATGAATATATGACATTATTATATTTTAAAATTAGTAGGAGTTTGAGGTGGTGTTTGAGAATGCTTCCAGCTTCTAATTATACTTTATTGCTACTATTTCTACTTATAAGTTATAATTTATGTCAAACACTTACAATTTCTTCTACAACTTTTAAATATTTTTTTTATTTTAGTTATAAACTATAATTTATTCCAAACACTTACAGCTTCTGCTACAAGTTACAATTTATAAGTTATTAGCAGTAGAATTTTAAAAACACTATCTAAATAGAATTTTGTAAGAATTTGTGTTTTGATTTGATTTTTTTAATTTTTTAATTTTTTCTCAAATAAACAACTTTTATTTTTTTGGAATTTTTAGTTGAAAGACCAAAAAACTAAAATTACCAATCAAAACCTAATTTCACAAAGATCAAATGCAACGATTGTCAATCAGAGTTTTATGTCACCGTCTGCTACCGTAAGCAATTGAACCGAAGAAAAAATCTCATATAAACTAATTTAAACTGATGATCACACTAAGAAAGTTTTGTACCAAAATATTAAAAGAAGAAAAAATTAAAATTCTAAACCTTGACCTGGTTTGGAATATCTAAAATGTTTGTCTTCTAAGAGATTAGGTTTTTTAGAAAAAAATAAAAAATAAAAAAAATATCTAATATGTATTTATTTTTTTCTTTGTTTGAAATATTAGCACAATTTTTTGCTTTTTACGAGAAAAATTAATTTGTTTAATTAAAATATTATAATCATTTACTTTAAAAAAAGTTAACGTTTTGTTTGGGATAAGTATGGATTTTTTTTAAAAAAAACATAAGAAAATTATTGGTTTTTTAAAAATGTTAAATACTACCCACTTGAAAACTGATTTTTTAATAAAAAAATCAACTTTCAAAAAATGCCAAACAGCCAACTCTTTGAAATTTGACCAAACAAAAGAAAGAATATTTGGAGCATGGTAGCGTCGTAAAGTCTCTCTCTCGGTTATGCAAATGTTGTTGAGTAGTCTTTGATCAACGTGAGGTCGTGAATTTGTGCAGGCGGACAGAAATGAGAGAGAGAGAGAGAGAGAGAGAGAGAGAGAGAGAGAGAGAGAGAGAGAGAGGGACGTTGCGGAGTTGCTTGTAGGAGAGAGAGAGAGAGAGGGACGTTGCAGAGAGAGAGAGAAAGGGACGTTGCGGAGTTGCTTGTAGGATGAGCTTTACTCCTACAAAAGTGGTCAGAGGAACGGTTACCCAAAAGGATTCTCTTCGGATCAAACAAGCCAAAATTAAGTTTTTTTTTTTAAAACCAACCAAATCAAAACAAGACTGCCGAAGTTAGGTTTTATTTGGGATGTTTATAGTCACGATTCTAAGAATTTTTGTTATTAGTGGGTGTTATTAGTAATTTAAATTCAATAATTTTATAGTATATAATAATATTTATTGCATATTTTTAATAAATTTTTATATTAATTTAAACTTTTTAAAAATAATACAAAAGTTCAAAATTAAATAAAAATATGCAACAATATCGTAGATTTAATCTAAAAAATTTAAAAATTAGTCCTTACTTACCAAAAAAAAGTCAAGAATAAGCCCTAATTTGTACCGTCGCACGCCCTAATTTTTAGTCTGTGATAAACTGAAAGTTTTTGAGTATGCAACATAGTTGGCGTCTAGCAGTGCTAGTAAGAAAAATAGAACCCCTATTACCTTTTGTCTTTGCAAAGTTAGGTAGTGGCATCCACAAATAAAAAATAAAAAGAGAAAGACTCAAAATTCAAGTTTTAAGAACCTTACCCTCGTTGCCGAACAGTCAAAGAAAAGAGAGAGAGAGAGAGAGAGAGAGAGAGAGAGTGTGTGTCTGTAAAAAGGCAAATCGCAAAAGTAAAAATTCATAATCACAAAAATAAAAAATCATAATCGCAATGTTTAGTTTAATTAGGTTTTACCGTTGCCGAAGGAAATTGAACAAGTTCAAAGGTTCTTCCTTTGATTTCCTTCGATCATGGTACAAGTAATCAATAAAAGTTCAGGTTTCACCGTTGTCGAAGGAAATTGAAGAGGCTAAGAGATTCTTCATTTGGTTTCCTTTGATCTTGGTGCAAGTAATCAAGGAAAAAAAAAGAAAGAGAGAGAGAGAATAAAAAGGCCAAATGTGATTTGAGATTTGCACTTCATACACTATTAATTTAAGTGTAATGAACAATTATATATTATGCATTAAACTTATACTGCTAGGGGTAACTAGTAATAAAGTGTAGGCATTAAAACTTTTTAAAAATATTAACTAGGTTCATTTTTATTTTATAGTGGTGACATATAATTCTAAAAAAAAATTTATATATAACAATTTTTTTTATCTAGTGACGTCGCCAGTGGATGTTTAAAATGTTTGGTTTAAGAGAAGTATAATTTTTTTTTTTAAAAAAAGTAAAATGTTAAATTATTTGGGATAATTTTATATATGAGTTTTTTTTACTTTTAATTAAAATGTGTAATATTTTTTTATTTTTTTTTAAAGTTATAGTGTTTAGAATATTAATACGATTTTTTTCTACTTTTATGAGAAGAATTGACTTTTTTAATAGAGGATATTATAGTAATTTTACTTTAAAAAAAAGTTAATGTACCTGGGATATGTATAATTTTTTTTTGAAAAAAAAAAATAAAACTAATTAATTTTTTTTTTTTTAGAGAAACCATGATCTACCCACTCATGAACCACTCCGGTGGGATCTAAGATGTACCAAGCAGTGTTTCATATCCTTTTTGCTCTTTGTCTAAGATTGCACTAAAGGTATCAAATCAGACATTCTTTTTGTTGTTTTTTCTTTTGGCTAAGAAGCCTATAGG
Source organism: Heliamphora exappendiculata (assembly GCA_034768845.1). NCBI lineage: Eukaryota > Viridiplantae > Streptophyta > Magnoliopsida > Ericales > Sarraceniaceae > Heliamphora > Heliamphora exappendiculata. Next base: position 40,883 of record JAOTRH010108472.1, on the reverse strand, counting down.
TTGTATGTAGACCATTAGTAGCTCTTATTTTTTAATGCTGAATGTTTCCACTCGGATATGTGTAAGGACTCGTATTTTCAAACATATGTTAAGAACTCTATGTTAGGGTTGTTATGCTGAAAATCATAATTTTAGTATTTAATTTAATTTTAATAAAATTAATTTTTATTTTTTAAGAATATTTATGAGTAATGTATGTATATCATTTTTTTAATGTTATGCATGGATGTCCGATATTCTGTATAGTATTTAATTTGGTGTGTAGAGTACGACTTATACATAAAAGATTAGATTTTAGGTTCTTACAGAATATAAGTTTTATGTTCACAGTTTATATGAAAATGGACATACTATCGGTACGACTGTAGCATAAAGTTTTAGTAGGTCTGTTTTGGTTACGGAGAACAAATAATAGCATCGTCTATTGTTCTCACTCTCTGTGCTAGTACACTTTGTGTGTATTGAACGGGACATTTAAGGTAATTAATTTTATATTGACTATATAACTTAATTTATACCTCAAGATTATTATAAATAGTGCTTATCCTTTTAATTTTGAAATAATTATTAATCTGCATATATTTAATATTCGTTGTTTTGATTCATTAGAGGGTGCGATCGTATATGGGTCTATATTCTTGGTAAGTAGGATAGTGGTATTATTTATATAGCAAATATTAATTATTGACGAAGTTCATGTCCCAAAAGATCAGAATTGACGATACCCCCTAAGAAAGTTTATAAATTTTGACCGGGTCAAACCCTGCAGGTGGATTTGATTATTTTGTAGTCAAATAAGTTAAGCGGAAGGGGATTAAGGAATATCAAGATACTGATTAAATTAAATTGTCAGTAATTAAATTTAATTGACAGGTATCAAAAATCTTAACGTGAAGAGAAATGGTAAGTATTTAATAACAGGAGCTCAATGCTATATGGTTTTGAGATTATGGGTAAGAGTGTAATTATAGTTCTTTAGTGGTGTGAACTGTAATTCAGTATTTTATGAAAATTACAGAAATTGCTGCTGATTTTTCATAATTTTAGATACCGCTATGAGGTTTTCTTAATTGCGAAAATCGTTGATACGCGTCTGTGTTCCACTAGAAGTCTTACTCATAATTACTTTTCAGGTCCCTGCTGTAGTCTTATAAATATGCATTTTTTCTGAACCAGTTTCATAACTTATCTTTATGTAAAGCTGTTCAAGTTTCGTCAGTACAAGTTTTCAGAGGATTATAACCCACACTATGTCCGGGAATCGCATAAGAAAATATAATAGAAGATCTGAAAGGAGTTTCAAGTCGGATTCAAGTCGTAGTTGAAGATTCGACTGGTAAAAAGGCATTCTTCTAAATTAACTTCGAATGCACGAGTTTTATTTTGATCGTTCGTTGTTAAAAGTTTTTATTTGGAGCCTGTTTTGGCGTTTGCCCATCCATTAAAATTTTTTTTTAGATAATCGTTTGCAAAAATAAAGATCTTAGAAGTTTTTATTTGGAGCCTGTTTTGTGTTTAAACCATGTTTGTTGGATGAAAGAGCACGTTATGCGATCTTATGGTTTATTACAAAGTAGGTGGACTTGGGTGTGTCTAAGTTTTTTGAAAAGATGAGTTCTAAAAATCAAAAGAGTTATGAAAATATTTTACGAAAATCTAGTTTGGAGGTTTGGAGCTAACCATTGGGGTTGAGCCTTATTTTAAAATGATTCGATTGAGAAGTTGGTTAATCTCGATGGTTATATGGATGGTATGATAGTGTGCGTTTAGATATTAGGTACATAGCTATGTGCGTGCCTATATCTGTTAAGTCATGCTGGGCATAGTTATAAAGGATTGCATATAGGGGCAATTCGTTGTCTTACGGTGAAAGACCATGAAGAATTATTTATTGGGGTAAGCCATTATTCTACGGTGAAAGACCGTGAAGAATTTCATATTAGGGCAAGTAGTTGTCTTACTGTGAAATGCCGCAAAGAATTGAATGATTGGGTTAGCGCTATCCTATGGTAAAAGACCGTAAAAGAATACGAGATGCATATGAACATGGTTGTTTATGCGTATTATATTGTTGGATGTCATGGAATCATAAGAAAACTTGTGGTTTTAATGGTAGAAAACCGTTTTTATACTTGTGTAGTTGAATAATTCATATAGATTGTAATTGCATGTTATGTTTTTAAATACATGCTAGTTTGTTTCTATTGGGCTTCATCTCATGTTGTGGGATCTTGAAAATATTTTTCTCGTGATTTGGATCACGTGGCTTGATCTTGTAGAGCCGGGGTGGCGGAGGATAAGACTCTTTATTTTGAGTTCGGTAGTTTATTATCGATTTGGTTATTGGATCATGTAATGATGTATAATGCTTTAATCTTGAATGTATGTTTTGTAAGCCTTGTGGTGTTTATTTCAATGCATATATGTTGTAAGATCTATAAGAGTAACTTCGGGTTGGTTGTTGTTTTCCGTTATTGTTGGTTTCAACGTTTTACTAAAATCGCGTTTGGTTGTTTTATGCTTTATTACAATGTTTGTGCCTCGAGAGAGGATTTTGAGCCTTGTTTTATTAAGCGTTGTGGGCTTGGTTGTTGCCTTGAAAACTTTCTAAGAATGTTGGAAAAGGATTAAGTGTTGAGGAAGAAAAGTTGTATTTTTGAAAAATGGTCCAGAGCTAGACTGTTCGATGGACCAATCGATCGGTTTATCGAGTGGTGAAACCCAACTCTCTGATGTTTTGCAGGTGTGTGAAAAATAGTGTGCAGGTTGAGATTGATCGATCGGTTTGGGTATATTTCAAAAATCTTGTTTGATTATTTTAAAACTTGGCTCTTAGGGATCGTGACCTTAGTCTTCTAGGCTATTCTCTTACATAAATTAAATCCTCGGTGGGGTGTTTTCCAAAGGTCTTAGTTTTTGTTTTGGCGTTAAGGTTTTTGACCTATTTGAATTCGGGCTGTTTTGGTGGATCGTGATATCCCAAAACGGTTGCTCGTGGGCATTTCGTGTGACCCGAATTTTGGGATGTGACATTGCCTAGTGTCATACCGCGGCTTTTTCATTCAAATCACAAAGGTGTGGGTTTACGATAAAATTTGGCTGTCCACCTAAAGGACCAGTATTGCCTTCGATCAGAGTTAAATGAAAGTCTAAGACTCGAGGAGGAAAATGATTTTGAGTATATTTTATTGGCAATTGAACACTAAAGCTATCATGATTGATCCTTGTTGTCAAATAATAACTACGTCGCCTAGTGTCATACCTCGACTATTTCATTTAAATCACAACAATGTAGGGTTAGGACATAATCTGACTATCCACCTAAAGGACCAGTGATGCCTTTGCTCAGTGTTAATCCAAAGTCGAAGACTTGATACACCTATTTCTAGAAATTTAAAAGGGACACCACTTACTCATTGAAGTATGGCACTTGTCACTCCCGAAAATAAGTGTCATGCGAAACATTTATGAACAACCGTTTTGGGATATCACGATCTACCAAAATTGCCCAAATTCAAACGGGTCAAAAACCTTAACGCAAAAACAAAAGCTAAGATCTTTGGAAATTGCCCTACCGTAGGTTTAATTTATGTAAGAGAGTAGTCCAGAAGACTAAGGTCACGGTCCCCAAGAGCTAAGCTTTAAAACAATCAAATAAGACTTTTGAAATCTGCTCAGACCGATCAATCGGTCATAAGACCGCTCGATCGGTCTCAACTTGCACATTGTTTTCACACGCTTGCAAAACAACAAAGAGTTTGGTTTGATCGCTTGATAGACCGATCGATCGGTCCATCGAGCAGTCTGGATCTGGATCATTTTTCAAAAATACAACTTTTCTTCCTCAACACTTAAACCTTTTCCAGCATTCTCGAAAAGTTTTCAAGAACAAAACCAAGCCCACAACGCCTACTAAAACAAGGCTCAAAATCCTCCCTCGAGGCAAAAATGTTACAATAAAGCATAAAACAACTTAACACGATTTTAGTAAAATGTTGAAACCAACTATAATAGAAAACAACAACTATCCCAAAGTTACTCTCATGGATCTTACAACATACATGCATTGAAATAAATTCCCCAAGGCTTACAAAACTTGCTTTCAAGAGTAAAGCATTATACATCATTACATGATCCAATAACAAAATCGGTAATAAACTACTGAACTCAAAATAAAGAGTCTTATCCTCCACCACCTTGGCTCCACAAGATCAAGCCACGTGATCCAAACCACCTGAAAAAAGGTTTTCAAGATCCCACAACATGAGCCGATGCCCAATAGGAACATACTAGCATGTATTTAAAAGCATAACATGCAATTACAATTTATATGAATCATTCGACTACACGAGTATAAAAACGGTTTTCTACCATTAAAACCACAAGTTTTCTTATGATTCCATAGCATCCAACAATATAATACGCATAAATAACTATGTTCATATGCATCTCGTACTCTTTTACGGTCTTTCATCGTAGGATACCACTAACCCAATTATTTAATTCATTGCGGTCTTTCACCACGAAAGAACTACTTGCCCTAATACGCAATTCTTCATGGTCTTTCACCGTAGGACAACGAATTTTCCCTATATGCAATTCTTCACGATTTTTCACCGTAGGACAACGACGCCAGGCATGACTTAACAGATATAAGCACACACACAGCCATGTACTTAATATCTAAACGCACACCATCATACCGTCCATATAACCATCGAGATTAACTAACATCTCAACCGAGTCATTTTAAAATAACGCTCAACCCCAATGGTTAGCTCTAAACCTCCAAACTAGATTTTCGTAAACATTATCATAACTCTTCCAATTTTCAAAACTTATCTTTTCAAAAACTTCGAACACACCTAAGTCCACCTACTTTGTAATTATAGATACCATAATCTGACTAAGCTGAGTCTTAGGCACCTGTCTCGAATGCGCCCCAATGACGAAATAATGAGAATCATGCTTAGAGATACTCCTAAGCAAGCGAAAACACAAAAATCAACAAACAGCCCAAGCTGTGGCCTTCATTTTCAACGGCCATCACTATTTGATCCTCGCCGCTACATTTTGATCTTGGCTGCTACCCTTTTTGTAATGGCTGCCATTTTGGAAACCCCACTGCTATGTTTCATCTCTATACAGATTGCAGCCTAAACTGTAAAAAGCAAAAAGTTGCTAACCTGAACTGTTAAAAAGTAAAAAGATAATGGCCGACACTATTATCCCTTTTTGGACAAGTGGCAGTATTCCAGAGGGGGTTTGCCTTGCCTGTTTTACCTGTAAATAGACACCGTTTCAAAGCCAAAAGAGAAGAGAACAGTTCCAAAGTACCCTTACTATGCCCAAATTTCTTCTCACCCCATATCCTATACTTTTCAAGCCTTTTTTGTGTTCTTGCTTATCTTGGAGGAGTCCTCGGAACTTGTATTGGATCGAAGGCATCCCTCTTCATCTTGAGAGGCCATTCGAGGTGGATACATATACGAGGTAACCGTAGGAACCATGACTCTTCTTACAAACACTCATTTTCTTCTTCCGAGGGTGTCGTGGGCGAGGTTTCCTTTGTTTTATTGATTGTTTAGCATTCATTTCAATACAAGTAATATTTATTCTAGTCTTTCTCTGTAACACTCTGATCCTTCACATGGCAACAAAATTGTTTGCTTTGGGTAAAGTCTTTACGATTTTGTTCTTCCAAGGGGGTCACCCATCCTTGCATTGATGTCGCCTAAGCACGCTTAACTACAAAGTTCTGCTAGGGTCTCTACCACTTGAGAAAAGGCCTCGTTGAATGTAAGAGTCTAAGGTTTTTCCTTTATAGTCCAGGAACTCCCTCTCCCTTTCTGATGTGGAATACCAGGATATTATAATCCACCCCCCTTAGGACTGCACGTCCCCGTGCAGTAGCCTTCTAAGGTTTTTCCTTTATAGTTCAGGAACTCCTTCTCCCTTTCTGATGTGGAATACCAGGATATTATAATCCACCCCCCTTAGGACTGCACGTCCCCGTGCAGTAGCCTTCTAAGGTTTTTCCTTTATAGTTCAGGAACTCCTTCTCCCTTTCTGATGTGGAATACCAGGATATTATAATCCACCCCCCTTAGGACTGCACGTCCCCGTGCAGTAGCCTGCTAGCTTCGGTAGCTTACCAGTCCTTATCGACTCGCCCACTCTATAGCCCGACCACATATCACGTGAGACGCCAGGTGCCCACACTCGGAGATGAGGAGAGTAGGCTCTGATACCATTTGTAACACCCTGACCCTTCACATGGCAATGAAATTGTCTGCTTTGGGTAAAGCCCTCATGGTTTTGTTCTTCCCAGGGGGTCACCCATCCTTGCATTACTCGCGCCTAAGCACGCTTAACTGCGGAGTTCTGCTAGGGTCTCTACCACCTGGAAAAGGCCTCGTTGAATGTAAGGGTTCAAAGTTTTTCCTTTATAGCCCAGGAACTCTCTCTCCCTTTTCGATGTGGAATACCAGGATATCACATTCTCATTACAAGCAGTCTCGTAACTTTCTGTTTCTATATTTGTTACTATTTTCGTTCTGTTTCGGAACCCACAAGCACACTGAGCACATTTGAAGTCCTTTGAGGTTCACAAAATCTCATGGCCGTGACTTTATAATGACACAATCGTGTATTTTCTTAAACCAATAACGACGGCAGTGAGGAGTTTATCCTAGCTGCTATCTTTTTGATCAAAAATAGTAACGGCTGTGAGGTTCCTATACCGAGCCGTCATTTTTAGATCTATACATGGCATGGCCGTGTGGTTTATTTGCCCAGACCGCGACATTTCTTTTAGGCTGAAGATGTAAAGAAACTCTTTCAAATGATCTCCTTTTATTTCATATTCTTCTGTCTTATTTTTGTTCTATTTAATTCTCATACATCTCAGTTTACTTTCTTGAGAAACGATGAATAGTAGATCTGGCCTAAATTAAATGAGCTATGGTCTCTATTCCTTACATTTTTATTTTTGCTTGTTCTGTGGTTCTACAAACCTAACAACTGTGCCTTTATTATGTCATAGCCATATGGTTTCTGAAACCAATAGTAACGGCCGTGATGTTTCATGCTGAGCTGCCATCTTTTTTATCAAAAATAGTAATGACCGTAAGGTTATTGTACCGATCCATCACCTTTATGCCTATGAATGGTCTGGCCATGACATTCCTATTGGAGGCAAAATTACAAAGATCTTTGTTTTTACAAACGATTATCTGAAAAAAATTAACTGGACAGGTAAACGCCGAAATGAGCTCCAGATAAAATTTTTTGATGACGAACGATCAAAATAAAATTTGTACATCCGAAGTTAATTTAGAAGAATACCTTTTTACCGGTTGAATCTTCAACTATGATTTGAATCAAAGTTAAAGCTCAAGTCAGATCTTCTACTATATTCACTTATACGATTCCCGGATATAGTGTGTGTTATAATTCTCCGAGAACTCGTACCGGCAGAACCTAGACAACTTTAGTCTTAAAGACAAGTTATGGAACTGGTTCATCCTACCCGCATATTTATAGGACAACAGTAGGGAGCTGACGAGTAATTATGAGTAAAACTTCTAGTTGAACACAGACACGTATTAGCGGTTTCTGCAATTAAGCAAATCTCATTGCAGTATATGCAATTATGAAAAATCAACAACAATTTCTACAATTTTCATAAAATACTGAATTACAGTTCACACCACTAAAGAACTATAATTGCACTCTGACCCATAATCTCAAGACCATCTTGCTTTGAGCTCTTGTTATTAAATGCTTACCATTTGTCCCTACGTTAAAATTTTCGATACTTGCCAATTAAATTTAATTATTGACAATTTATTTTAATCGGTATTTTGATATTTTTTACACCATTTCGCTTAACTTATTTGACCGTCGAATAATCAAATCCATATGCGGGATTTGGCCCGGTTAAAACTTATAAGCTTCCTTAAGGGGGTATTGTCAATTCCAATCTTTCAAGACAAGAATTTCGTTAATAATTAATATTCGCCATATAAATAATACTGCTATCCAACTCACCGAAAATATAGACCCATATAAGATCGCACCCTCTAATGAATCAAAATAACGAATATTATATATACACAAATCAATAACTATTTCAGGATTAAGAGGATAATAGACGACGCTATAATCAGTATAAAATTAATTATCTCAAATGTCTCATTCAATACACACAGAGTGTACTAGTATAGAGAGTCAAAATAATAGACGACGCTATTATCTGTTCTCCATAACTAAGACAGACCTACTAAAACTCTGTGCTACATTCGTACCATAGTATGTCTATTTTCATTTAAACTGTTAACATAAAACTTATATTCTACAAGAACCTAAAATTTAATCTTCTGTGTGCAAGCGTACTCTACACACCAGATTAAATACTATACAGAATATTAGACATCCATGCATAACATTAAAAAAATGATATACATACATTGCTCATACAGATTCTCATAAAATAAGAAATTAATTTTATTAAAATAAAATAAAATACTAAGAACATAATTTTTAGTATACCAACTCTAACAATTTTTTACTTATACTCAAAATCTTGCTGCCATACATCTGACTCCCATGTCCTCTACATGACTATCAAAATTCTTAGCTGGTAAATTCTTTGTAAAGGATCTGGAAGGTTGTTTTCTGATGTAAGCTCTATGCCTGACTAGAAATCTGAGTCTGTGTACTCCAAAGGTACTAGACTGTTTGCTTGGTAAATCAACATATAATCCTTAATTCTTTCCAGGTACTTGATTATATTTTTTTACCACAATCTAATGTTACTGCGCTGAGTTAGACTAATATCTGCTAACTATGCCAACGACAAAGTAGATGTCAAATTTAGTGCAAAACATAGCATACATGAGGTTTCTTACTGCCTAAGCATAAGAACAGCTTTCATTTTCTCTATCTCATCAGGTGTCTTAGGATACTGATCCTTGGATAGAGTAATTCCATGTCTGAAAGGAAGAAACCATTTCTTAAAATGTTGTATGCTAAAACGAGTAAGGATGTCATCGATATTCTTTGCTTATGATAAGCCCAACATCGTTTGTTTATGATCTCGCATAAGCTTGATCCCAAGGATGTGACTGGCCTCTCCCAAGTATTTTCTATTGAACTGTCAAGATAATCATACTTTAACCGTAGATAATGTCTCCACATCGTTTCTAATGAGCATGATATCATCTACATAAAGTACGAGGAAGATCACCACGCTTTTGTCACGCCTTTTTTACACACAAGACTCATCCAGACTCTGATCAAAATCATAAGACTTAATGGCTTGATCAAATTGAGTGTTTTAAGACCTTGATGCCTGCTTAAGTCCATAAATAGATTTCTTAAGCTTACACAACATGTGTTCTTGGCCCTTTACAATGAATCCGTCAGGTTGTATCATATAGATATACTCATCAAAACTTTCGTTAAGAAAAGATGTCTTGACATCCATTTGCCATATTTCAAAGTTGAAATGAGCACCAATAGATAAGAGAATCCAGATAGACTTAAGCATAGCTACTGGAGAAAAGGTTTCCTCATAATTGATCCCTTCTTTCTGAGTGAACCCTTTCGCAACAAGCTCAACTTTGAAGGTTTTAATCTTTTCGTCTGCTTCTCTCTTCCTCTTATAGATCCACTTACATCCAATGAATTTTATCCCTTTGGGTGGTTCTACAAGTTTTTAGACCTGATTGGAATACATAGATTCTATCTCTAAATTTATTGCCCTTTGCCAAAGATTTGCATATTTGTCTTGAAGTGCTTTATTGTAGTTAAGGGTTCGATATCTAGTTCTACTGAGATCTTGTCAAAAGACACTCCCAAGAACATATACCGATCAGGTTGATGAACAACTCTCTCACTACGACGAGGCACTACATGTGTCTGTGTACAAGTAGAAACACGTTGTGTAAAATCTGAACCCTGTGTATCAATACCCTATTCTTGATTTACACCTGTCCCGATAATCCTCTCACTACGACGAGATAATGGAATATCAGTGACTTGTTCTTCCGTTCTACTGCTATTTTCTCTAAGTTCTTTTAGAATAATGTTGCTTTTGGGCCTGTGATCCATAATATAATAATCTTTCAAGAATCGGGCATTAATGCTAACAATGACCTTATGATTCTTAGAATAATAAATTAGACCACCCTTCGTTCTCTTGGGATACCCCACAAAGAAACAGACTTCTATTCTCGGTTCTAACTTACCCGCGTTCCCTTTCAGCACATGTGCTAGACATCCCTAAATCTGAATGTGTTTTAGACTAGGCTTATGCCCGGTCCATAATTCTATGGGAGTAGAAGGTACTAACTTAGATGATACCATGTCCAGAATGTAAGCTGTTGTCTCTAAAGTGAGTTTCCAAAATAAATCGTGTAAACCTGAATAACTCATCATTGACCTTACCATCTCTATAAGAGTCTTATCCCTTCTTTTTGCTACACTATTTTGCTGTGGAGTGCCAGGTGCAGTCAATTAGAGTGTAATCCCCTCTAATGATAAGTAGTCCTTAAACTCTCTAAAGAGGTATTTCCTATCACGGTCGGATCATAGTAATTTAATACTTTTACCCAAATGCTTCTCCGCCTTTGCCTTGAATTCTTTGAATTTCTCAAAGTATTCAGACTTACGGTGCATCAGGTAAATGTATCCATACCTTACGTAGTCAATGAAACTAACGAAATACTCAAAGTCACCTATAGTCTTGATTGTCATAGGACCACACACATCAGAATGAATTAGCTCCAAAGGTCCTTTAGCTTTATAGCCTTTGGCCGAAAAGGGCGACTTAGTTATTTTACCTTCTAAACAAGATTCACAGGCTAAACGTGCCTCTACTTTCAATAAACTCAAAAATCCATCTACTACTAGTCTATTTATCTTTTTTAGATTAATATGACCTAAGCATAAGTGCAAAAAAACATTTGATTTATTATAGAAAGAAAGTTTCTTTTATATGGTAAATTAGATGTGTTATTCATTTCGGTTAATTGCCGCCTCATCCGAGCTTTGTTTTTTACGAGCTTTATACCGTTAGAAAGCTCTTAAAATATGAGAATTTCCTGTCAAAATCATTTTGGAAAATTGCCCAAAAAAGGCCAAAAAACTAGCCTGAAACTGCTACCGCTGCACTACAGTGCCGTCGTCTAGAACCGCCAACTTCTCGAGACTTTTTCGACCTCTTTTCGAACTCTATTTTTGATGTATTTTATACCGTTGGAAAGCTCATCTTTTTGTCAAAAAATTGCTTGGAAGCCACTGCCACCGCCGGCTTATTTGCTGCCTGTTTGGGTTGTGATTTTGGCCTAATTTTTTTTTGATTTTTAACAGTATTTTGATGCATGTTTTACTACTATTTTATGTTTAAGAAATTGGCAAAATATAGTTCCAAAAATGGCTCAAAAAATATAAAAATTTCCGCCGAACCGTCGTTGGTAAAGCCGCCGAAATCGGGCTATTTTGGTGATTTTTTCTCACTATTTTTGACTTGTTTTTATCATATTTTTTTATTCATAAATACTGTAGAAAAATTCACAAAAAAATCGTTTAGAACCATTAAAAACTTACCACGATCCGTGGTCTGTTAAAACCTGAACCACTGCCAGTGCCACCTCCATTCTTCATGTTATTGGATATATTCAATTTGTTCTTAAATAATCTAAACAGCTATTTTAAAATATTACATTGATCCCATGTCTCGAAAGCTCACATTCGATCTATCGTGGTCAACCTCCGTGATTAAAAAAATAATCGTCATTCACACCATTAAATCAAATATAAATAATAAATGACGATCATAAAATCGGGATTAGAACGCCTAGAAAACAATAGTTAGCAAAGTTCTAAAATAACCTAGCTCTGATAACAGTAAATAAAAAACAAAACGACTTTGATACCAATTGTCAGAGGCAAAACGGCCAAAATCTTTGTTTTTGCAAACAATTATCTAAAAAATATTAAATTGATAGGCAAACACCGAAACGGATTTTAGATAGAAACTTTTGATGATGAACGATCAAAATAAAATCCGTGCATCCAAAGATAATTTAGAAGAATACATTTTTATCGGTCGAATATTCAACTATGATTTGAATCTAAGTTAAAACTCATGTCAGATCTTCTACTGTATTCACTTATGCGATTCTTGGATATAGTGTGGGTTATAATCCTTTGAAAACTTGTACTGGCAGAACCTGAATAGTTTTAGTCTTAAAGACAAGTTATGAAACTGGTTCAGCCTACCCACATATTTATAGGGCTACAGAAAGGGCCTATGAAGTAATTATGAGTAAGAATTTCAGTGGAACACAAACACGTATCAGCAGTTTTTGTAATTAAATAAACATCATAGCAGTATCTGCAATTATAAAAAATCAACAGTAGTTTTTATAATCTCCATAAAACACTAAATTATAGTTCACACCACTAAAGAACTATAATTGCACTCTGACCCGCAATCTCAAGATCATCTTGTATTGAGTTCTGTTATTAAATGCTTATCATTTCTCCCCATGTTAAGATTCTCGATACCCGCCAATTAAATTTAATTACTAACAATTTAATTTAATTGGCATCTTGATATTCTTTAAACCATTTCACTTAACTTATTTGACAGCCGAATAATCAAATTTACCTACAGGGTTTGGTTGGGTCAAAACTAATAAGCTTCCTTAAGGGGGTATCATCAATCCCGATCTTTTGGGACGTAAATTCCGTCAATAGTTAATATTCACCATATAAATAATATCGATATCTAACTTACAGAAAATATAGATCCATATAAGATCGCACCATCTAATGAATCAAAACAACGAATATTAAATATACGCAAATTAATAATTATTTTAGGATTAAGAGGATAACTACTATTCATAATAATCTTGGAGTGTGAATTAATTTATATAGTCTGTATAAAATTAATTACTCAAAATGTCCCGTTCAATACACACAAAGTATGCTAGCACTGAGAATCGGAACAATAAATGACGCTATTATTTGTTCATCGTAAATAAGACAGGCCTACTAAAACTCTTTTTTACAGTCGTACCAATGGTATGTCCATTTTTATTTAAACTGTAAAAATAAAACTTTTACTCTACAAGAACCTAATATCTGATGTTTTGTGTGCAAGCCGTACTCTACACACCAGATTAAATATTATACAGAATATCGAATATCCATGCATGATATTAAAGAAATAGTACACATACATTACTCATAAAGATTCTTATAAAATAAAAAATTAATTTTATTAAAATAAAATTAAATACAAAAAACATAATTTTCAGTATACCAACCCCAATAATTCCTTTGTCTAGGCAGTAACCTTTGTCTTGGGCTAAGAGTGTGAAGATGTCTTTAAAAGTTTCGTGATATTTGTGCTTTATAGTTTTCTTTCCCTCTTTACTATTCTTATATGTATTCTTTCTTTTATACCCTTGTTTCCTTCCTTGAGGGGCAATGAACAATAGATCTAACACTAGATCAGTAGGTTCTGATCGTTGTTTTTTATGCTTTCATTTCAGTACATAATGTGAACCTAAAACATGTTGACCGTGATCTTCAATACCCACGGCCGTATGCTTTATAAGCCATAAAGTGTTGGCCGCCATATGTTCTTAGCATGGCCATCAGTTTTGCCACTGTGATTTTCACGGCTACCCTTTTACCTTGGTAACGGTCACGTGGTTTTTGGAAGCCAGTGACATGAGTGATGTGTTTGTGCATCCTTTTATTTTCCATTCGTAGTATCCAATACTTTCGATTTAATGTCTTTCATTGTATGAAGGATGAAGGATAAGGGATTTTCCCTAAGATTGATAGGCCATGGCCTCTGTCCTATTTATTCTACACATTTGAGCCCTTTTCGGTCCTCGCTTTACATTCATACCCCTTTTCAAACCCTGGAAATCACAACCGCGACTTTTGTTCGTTACGGCCGTGAGGTTTATTTATCATATTTATCGCAGTAACCCTATATTTTTTACAGTTTCCATCTTTGTGACCTTTTATGTCACGAGCGCGACATGTGTTGGTATGGCCGTGTGTTTTATGCATATCCAGTAGCTTGAAATAGTGTTTTAATCTTTTCTGTTTTGTTCTGTATCGCCGGTTTATAGAATATTAGAAACTGAAACTTTGTTGCATCTCCCTTAGGTCTTTATTTATTTATTTTATTGCTCACTCACATGTTTTTTAGTTTGCTTTTCTCAAACTGTACGTGTGGCATATCTAGAAATAATAACCAAATTGCATGACCCTGAGAATCATAGGTAGGTTTTGCTTTGTTGCTTGCTTTTATTTGAACTCTCTTTAACCTTCTGTTCTGTATATGTTACCTCTACAAAACGTTTACAACAAGAACCAATATCGACAAAGTAGAGGTCAACCTCGCAGTTGGGCAAGAAGGGTGCCTAACACCTTCCCTTATCGTACCTTAACCCCCGAACTCTCTTTTTCTCTGATTACGCTTTTAAAAAGTTCTGTAGCCTTCTTTTATTTTTCTTAGTTTTTCTCAAAAATCAAGTGGCAACTCCATTTTGTTTTAAAAATGCGTTTGGATATCTTGCTTTTTCATTTTAAACATAACTCGTAGTTTTTTACGCGACTCCGCTAGGGATTGATTATTCAAAGAAAGAAATCACAAAAGGGCTTAACTTGAAATGTCAATGGTTCTTGTTGTAAATGTTTTATTGGTATTCGCATTTGTATTTGCATATTTGTGTGCTTGGTTCTTAAACCCTAGCTCTGCCTACCTTATACCTCTGTCAGTTTACTGTCTTGGAGCTATGTCGGGGAAAACAGTAAGCTTTCTGGCCATATGCTTCCATAGATGTGGCAAAAAAGAGTTATTGCGTACTCTTTGACCATGCCTTGCACCATTCTTGGTATTGAGAGATATATTCTTGACTTTATTCAGAAGGTACACCGAGTAAAGACCTACCATCCTTTTCATATGCATATAGTTTCTTAGAACTTCTTCTTTTAGGATCAATAATTTGTTTAAGGTTATGTGATTTTTTTATGGATGCTTTGTTAGTATAGTTAGCACCTTAATTAAGACTAACTTTTGTCCTCCTAATCTGTCATCGAGAGTGGGTAACAACTCTTCTAGTTTACATGAGTTCTTTTAGTTTAGAGACTTGGGATAATAACTTTGAGTAGAGAAGAACCTATACGCACTTGGGCCCGATCTCTGAGAGGAAGGCTTAGAAGGGTAGAATAGTTAGATTATGTATTCCCAATAGTAGACCCAAAATTGATCATGGTTGATATGATGAGGGCTATATGGACTTACAACGAACATTAGACGGGATCAGTACAACAGTGAACAACCATGCTAGGATTTAGGCTCAATGCCAGACACAAATCTAACTCTTATAGGCCAAGCAAATCCAAAACCAAGCTCAATGTCAGCAACTTAAAGCTCAAGTCAATGATTTGTTGAGTTCATCTAATGAGAACGAGACTCAATCCAACGAAGGGATAACTAAGGTCATAAAGATGCTAAGAAATCTGTCGATCACATTTAAACAATTTCTTGATGGGGGAGTTAATAGTAACTTCACTGATATTTTCAATGAAAAGTGCGAGAACAAGTCGAAGGGTAAGGAAACCATGCACTAATGACCATAATTGAGTCAATAGTAACTTCACTGATATTTTCAATAATTAGGTTTTCAAAGTAAACACCCTAAATCCAAAACCCGAACAATCTAATCAACAAAGAAATTCGAGAAGAACATTCACTCCTCTAGGAGTCCCATTTTTTACTGTCCTTAGTAGTCTTATTAAGAAAGGCCTTCTCAAATCTTTGGAGTTGACCCCGCCACCAAACCCTTTCCCACCTTGATATAATCTAACCTAGTACTGTGCCTTTCACCAGGAGCATAGTCATTTAACCAACAATTGCATGAGGTTTTGGTATGAAATCCAAGATCTGATAGATAAAAAGGTGATTCCCTCACCTACTACAGTTCAGAAGCTGAATGTTACGATCAATCCTCTATCAAATCATACAAATCAGCAGAATGTAAATGCTGTTGAAGGAGAGTTGAAAGGACTTGATCCCACTAAGTTCATAGCTTTCATAACAGGACCGAAAGCAATTGGAGATTTGCCATTCGAGTAGGAGGTGTTGTAACTTGATGACCTTATTCAGGAATTGATTGAGGATGATCCTTTTAGCTTGCTGATTTTAATTGTCCATGAAGAAGAGATCCCTCCCCCTGTCGATGATGAAAAAGATGAAGAAGTCAAATGCCTATGGGAAGATCTAGCCCGTCTTGAGGCATTAGATGATTTGGAGGAGGCAGAAATTGACATCAAGTGGCATGTTCCGACCGTCCTGAGCGACGATACAGCCTGGCACCAAGGGGTAGCTTGGTATGGGGAGGCTAACACGAGTTTTGAGACAGGAGAAGTAGGAAAAGCAATATCAAAAAGAGGAGAATCTTCAAAGGAAAAGGACATTGACAGTGAGAATAAGCAGGAAGAAAATCCACCAACCAGTACGAAAGCCAATGAGAAGAAGGAGAGGAAAGAGAAGAAGGCAAGTGCTCCATAAGTAAATTCATTGGGAACCACGAATCTTGCGTTTGATCCTTCTGTATACATTGTTCTTCTTTATGACCCAAAACCTAGGACACCTCTACCCCATGGACCTATCTCATGTTCACTCAAATGGGATTATCAGGAAGAGAACAACATGTGGAAGTTAGAAGAAGTCGAGCAGGAATTCACAGATATAGAATATGATGAAGGAGAGGATGTGCCAGAATGGAATTCGATTGTGGAGGAGCCGTATGACAATGGAGGTTCCTAGGAACCTTAGATCCCTCCACCACCATATGATTATGAGGATCCCTTTGACGGGGTATCACTGCCTCAACTCTTCGAGATAAAGGCCAACATCGATGAAGAATCCCATTGGTTTGCACAAACGTGATGGGAATCAAAGAAGATCTTTGGGGAGTTGAAGGAGTTAGTGAAGAAGAAAGTCAAGAAAAGATAAGAATAGATAATTTTTAGGCTTTTCGGGGAGAAGGACATCCAGTAGCTGAAGTAAGAGAAGTGACTGACCAGTTTAAAGGTCTGTGGCAACCTGAAGAGCAAGTAGAGCATCTAACAAAAAGCAAGAGGCATTTTAAGCCCGCACAACTAGAGAAGGGGTAACTAAGTAGGGACCAAGAAGAACAAAGAAAGTAAGGGGAAAAATAGAACAGCGAAGAAGAAGACATACTTTTGAAGCAGCTTAGGAAGGCACGGGCGAATGTAAGTATCTGGGGATTGCTAGTGGCATCCCGTAAGCACCAACATGCAGTCTTGAAGGCTCACAACAGTATAGACATTCCAATCAATGTCTCCCTTGACCAGTTGGTTGGAATGTTGATACTCGAAAAGTAGTCTAATGTTATCGCCTTCAGTGACAAGGATTTCCCAACAAAAGGGTCATCTCACAAAAAATCGTTACATTTAACTGTCAAGTGTTTGGAAAAATAGGTGCCAGTTGTCTTAGTCTACAATGGTTTTGCTCTCAAGGTGTACGGGCCTACGATAACACGCGAAGAGAAGTTCTTAGGTTAGCAACTTTTGCCATGATAGTGGGACCGCTGGACAGCGAGGTAGAATTCTATGTTCTCAATGTGCTGGTCTCATTCAATCTGTTCCTAGAAAGACCTTGGTTACATGGCCTATCGATTAAAGCAGTTCCATCGACCCTACACCAAAAGTGAAGCTGATCAAGGGAAGAGTATCTGTCACCATTCCAGGTGAAATTGGCTTGCTAACTTCGCTTAGTAACATTACCCCACTCCTTGAGATTCAACATGGGGAGGGATCTCTGTCGAAATAAGTTCGGCTTCGATAAGACTGAGGTTGTGCAAGTTTTGCTGAATAGTGAAGAAAACTATGTGAACCCAAAAGTAGTGGCCATGATGAAAGGAATGTCCTATTTTTTGAGAATGAGACTAGGCAAGCATCTGCAAGGAGTCTCGGAGCCAATTCCCGTGCACCATAATTGCTATGGATACGGACTGAGGAATAAGCCAAAGTCAGAAGAACCAAAGATGAAAAAGTATGGGCCGACATTGAACGGACGCTGTATGAAGGAAGGAGATGATTTTCCTTACTATGGGAAAAGACTAATCAAAGGTTGTCAGGGCTAGAAATCATTTTCGGCCACCAGTAGTCTGACAGTGAAAAAGAAGCTGAGATATGGCAGATGGGATTCACTAAAAAAGCACAAACAGACTGGGTTATCCATTGTGAAGGAGGAGGTCTAGGTTCTTTCTTTGATGAAGAGGTGGCCCAAGTGCATATAGGTAACAAAGAAGATGAGGCGGCGCTGATGATGGATGCCGACAAGCCCACAAATTACACTACGCTCATTATGGATGGTGTTGAAATACAAAAGAGTCAATCCCGTAAGTCTTTTCATATGAATGATGTAGAAAGTGAGTTAGAGTCCGAGTCCGGTGAGTCTCTTTTAATCGAGTATGTAATGGTTCCTATGATGGAAAGTCTACCTGGAATGCATCCGTTGGCATCCCGAGTCCTTTCCACTTCAAGTTCAAAATTGTAACCCCTGTTGAAATCAATGAAATGAATTTGAATTTTGCTTACTTCGTTGTGCCTCAAATATCTTGTTTGGATTCTAAAAATTTTAATGTATTTGAAGAAGAAATCCTCTGAGAATCAAAACTTTTAGTTGAAAAGGAAGAGAAAATGCGAGCTAAACCTGTAATGAAAGAAACTATTTTAATAAATCTTAACAATGAAAGGGATCTGTAGATAGTTCATGTTAGTTCTATGCTCTCTTCAGAAGAACGTGTGCAGTTAACCTTTTTGTTAAAAAAAATTTAAAGACGTTTTGCATGGTCCTACGAAGGTATGTCGAGAATCGATCCTGACATCATATAAACATCAAATCCCTCTCTATCCCGATGCCAAACCCATCAAACAGATGCTCAGAAGAATCAGGCCAGACTAGGCCCTCGAGATTAAGGAGGAAGTCACCAAGAAGATGGATGCTGGATTTCTCACGTCGTCCCAGTCCCAAAGAAAGACAGAAGAATTTGAGTGTGTGTCGACTTTAGAGATCTTAACAGAGCTAGTCCAAAGGATGATTTCTCTCTCCTCCACATAGATGTGTTGGTAGATAACATCGCAAGATTGCAGGGTAAGTTCGCTGACGCCTTGGAAACTTGGGCATCAATGATAGACATACCGTCCGAAGTAAGGAAGAGACCCTTAGAGATTCAACAGAGAGATACACCTGTGATTGGCAACATCGCTGTTACCCAAGAAGTCAGTGATGGATTACCATGGTATCATGAAATTAGGAATTTCATTAAGAAAGGGGAGTATCCTACCGAGCTAGTAAAAAGGATCAGTGAGCAATCCGGAGGCTTGCGGCATAATTTGTAATCCGTGGAAGAAGACTATACAAGAGAGGGTATCTGGGGGTCAATAAGCTTCGTGTTGGCACAGAAGAGGGACGCGAGGTGATGAGAGAAATTCATAGAGGAGTTTGCAGACCTCACATGAGCGGGATGATGCTGACTAAGAAGATCCTGCGATAAGGATATTTCTGGATGATTATGGAAGTGGACTGTAATTAGTTTGTCCGGAGGTGCTGAAAGTGCTAGATCCACGCAAAGCTCATACATGTACCGCCATCTTAGTTATATAACATGACCTCGCCCTAGCCTTTCTCGGTTGATGGAATTGACATTAGAGGGAAGGTTACACCCAAGGCGTCAAATGGGCATGAATTTATCCTCGTAGCGATTGATCACTTCACAAAGTGGGTTGAAACTGCCTCTTACTTAGTTCTGAAGGCCTCCCAAGTAGCCAGGTTCATCAAGAAAAATCACATCTGTTGGCACGGAGTTTCGCACCAGATAATTTGCAACAACGATTCTCACTTTTAAGGAGAAGTTTTAGACCTCTTAGAGGAATATCGGATTGTCAGCTATAAGTATTCGCCATACAGACCACAAACCAATGGAACCGTGGAAGCTGCAAATAAGAATGTGAAGAGGATCCTATAGAAGACGATAGAGAGCGGCAAGGACTGACCAGAAAAGCTACCATTTGCACTTAGGGGATACCGAACGTCGATTAGGACTTCCACTGGAGCGACGCCGTGTTCTTTGGTTTACGGAATGAAAGCAGTTTTACCCGTAAAATTAAAGAACTCGTCTCTAAGAATAATGGCTGAAAGCAGCATTCCTGAGTTAGAATGGCAGATGAACAGATTCGAAAAGTTACTGTTGTTTGACGAAAAGAGGCCTAAAGCGCTGTTTTATATTCAAGGGTATCAGATGAGAACAACTTGGGCATTTAACGGGAAGGTTAAGTCTCAATATTTGAAAGAAGGTGATTTGGTTCTCGGCCCCGATCTTTGATCCAAGGGGCAAGTTCAATCCTAATTGGGCCGGGCCTGATCTTATCAAAACCCTAATGTCAGAAGGAGGCACTATTCTTATAGATCTGGATGGGAATGTCTTTTCTATGCCAATCAACTCGAATCAGCTTAAAAGGTTTTATCCCTGAGAGAAAAAGAGAAATAAAGATAAAAGCTCGCTGGATTGAAAATCTTAAAGGCAACCTAGGCAAAAATTAGAGTAGCTCGCAAGGCCAAAAACCCAAAAGGGTGACCTTGGCAAAAGTTAGGGTAATGAAAAGGAGAGTATCAATATTCGAGTGTAACCCATGCCTTAAACTATGTTATGGCCTGATTCCCTTCTTCGGGATACGTAGGCGACTTATGTCAGAAGTTCAGCCCAAACCTCTATTTGGAGCTCTCATCTGTAATCATGTTTCAAGTACTCGATCAATGCAAAAACTTATTTTATGTTTTTCTAATAAATAGGTTATATTGCAAAAACAAAAATCTAAGGAACAATTTCAGAAATCATCACAAACTAGAAGCGGAGAAACTTTCATTAAAAAGTTTTTACTGATTTAGTTGGTTCTAAAAATAAGAGAAGCTCGCAAGTCCTCATCCTAAAAAACTAAATAAAGAAAAAGAAGAGAAAGCAAACAAAATATTGTGGTACAGCGAAGCAAAGCCAAGTTCTTCTCATCTTTGCGTTTGCTCTTTGCCTTGCACTACGCTGTAATTCTATCCGAAGTTAAGCCTTGTAGTCCTTAGAAAGCTTGCTATCAAACTCCTTGCTGACCAAAATCCTCGGTCGAAAAAGCCAAACCTATTGGTACTTACCCAATAAAGGGACTCGATGTGAAGAACTTACAGTTGATTCACAGCAGTGTCAGGTTTGATATGAGTATACAGCTTCAAGTTGACCAACAGAACCCCCGAATGACACACAATGACAGTGATCATGAGAGTTATCTTCAGCAACAGCATAGCCAGGAGATGTCCGCCCCAGTCAAAGAGCTCAAATAATCCTCCCAAGCAGCTTTAGTGGAGTAGAGGTGGTAAGCTCAACGATGGATGAATAACTTCACACTATAGTTATCAGACATGGGTTTCTCTAGTGAGTTCACCTTATCCATCATCCGAACCTAAGAGAACAAAGAAAAAGGAGAGCTACATGGAAAATAGAGAGAAAAATAGAAAAATGAGAGCTGAGCGGAAAAATGGAAAGAAAAATGAGAGCTAAGCAAAAAAGTACTGCCCGCAAAATAAGGGGCACCCTCTATATGAACCGAGTCAATCTTGAGAAATGTCTCAGCAAGGACTAATAGGACAGGGTCCCAACCCTCGTGGATATGATGAGTCACATTCACCAAAGAAGAGCTAGCCTGCCCATCCGAAGGACCCAAGATGAAGCGAGCTAGAAGTGGTCTATGATCCTGGCTACATTAAGGGACCTGTCATGGATAATGAGAGAAGCCTCGTGTCTGGAATAGTCATAGAGCTGCACCAACCTAACCCTGGGACTCGAGAAAGGGGTGGGAAGTATGACCTCCTCTCAGCTCAAAATCTCGAGAATGGCAAAAAAATCTCAACTGTCGGACGCAGCACGTCGTATCTGAAACGAAATACATATACCTCGGGGTCCCACAGCTGGGATGCTCCTCGCAAAAGATGCCAATCAATCCTCATCATTCGCAAAAAGAATAGCGCTTCTAGGCCAAAGTTCAGAAAGTTCTTGCGCTCGACCAAAGATAAGTCGCTTATCCAAGCTAATAGAGAGTTGTTATAAGAGTGGCCATGAAGAAAGCAAGAAAAATGCAAAGATATGCAGAGCAGTGGGGTCTGGAACAATTGTCCCCATTTATAGATCCCAAAAGGAAAGAGAACCACAGAATTAGCTCTATTTTTTGCGCTAAAAAGCCTCTCCATCAAACTTCATGGCCATGAACAACAATCTTCTAGGCCGCAAACCTTTCAATTATCATGGCCGCGCGACTTTTCCTCATGGCCGCAATCTTTTTCCTTCAAAATTTTTTTGACAGCACTTTCTTTTCATGCTAGCATCATTGCCAAGTACTTGTAAGCAACTCGCAACATAAATATGGGCTCGCAGGGCAAGTATTCAACTCATAAAGATGCATCATGCATAATAAAAGATTCGAGTGATCGAAAACATATTTTCATATGTATGAAAAAAGACAAGCATCCACAATGAACATAATGTAATCTAAAGGCACGAAGACCTATTCCAATCAAAATAGTAGCATATACATGTGCAGTGCATCAAGTGTATCAATAGGTACGTAGGCCTCAATGTATAAGAAATAAAAAAAAGAAAAGAAGAAGTGTGGCTTTGGAATTTATGGGTCAAAAATAAGAAAATTCAAAGTGTTTACAAAAAGATTTTAACACTTTGAAAGCTGAAGTTTGAAAACCCTTTTTTGTTGAAAACCCCTTTCGCCACTTAGTTTTTAAAAAAAATACTAAGAAAAACAAAAATGGCTTTCTGATTTTTAAAGCGTTAACCATAGAAAGAGGGTTCGGGGGCTAAGGTATAAATCGGAGAAGGTGTTAGGCACTCCGTTCGTCCAACCAAAAGGTTGGCCTCTACTAATCATCATTGGTTCTTTAATAGAATTTCTCAAATGTATGCAAATAAAGAAAATGGAGATAAAGAGAGAACATTTAAAATCAAGTATATAGAAAATACATAAAATATGTACATAATATTTCAAAATAAATAAGTGTCAAAAGAAAAATTCTAATTCCTGTAACATGCAATATCTATCTAAAGGATTCATGAAACATATTCACATGCAATATTCACAAAAATAAGATAACTATCATGATTTGCACAAAATAATAAAAGTATACTAGAAATTATCAAGATCACTTAAACATAGATTTTCTACCAAAATAGACTAAACAAGGCTAAACATGTATTTAAAGAGAATAGTAAAAAATATGCATAATTAAGAATAAACTAAATTAATATTAAAGACCAAAACTAAATGTAAAAAAAAAGATGCATGAAAATTATATGCTAAAAGAAAGCTTATGAGAGTTTTATAACAAAGAGAATTTTGAAAGTTTAAAGAAAAATAAAAAAAAAGAAAAAGATACTAAAATAAAAATGGTAGAAAATGTTATTAAGCTATTGAAAAAAGAAGAAAACCTAATTATTTATATTTTTTTAATGAATTTTTATGATTTTTGAGTTTTAACAAAATGAAAAAGAAAGGAAAACCTTATAAAAGGAAAATTAATCTTAACAAAAGAAGGTTTTGAAGAAGTTATTAATAAAAGAAGATCTAACTTATTCACATTTTAAATTTACAAAGAAAATAATAAAAAATAAAAGCAAATAAAGGAAATGAAACAAATAAAAGAGTTTTAACTAAAAGAGAAAATTATAATATCATTTAAAGATAGAAGTCAGCTTAAAAGTTTTTTGTAATTTTTAGATTTAATAGAATGAAGAATAATAAAGCTTAGAAAAGGAAATAGAAAATAGAGTTTTAAAAGATAATAAATACTAACCTTAAGAGAAAAGAAATACTAAATGAAACTTTATAAGAAAATTATAGTTAATAAAAAGATTAAAATACTTCATTATGAGTAGAATAATGTTAATGATAAAGTAAAAAAAATAAAATGAAAGCTATAGAAGAAAATTACACTATTATATAAAGCAAAAAGTTAGGAAAATAATACTATGCTAGAAAGAAAGTAAAACAAAGCATTAAATTGGAATTACAAGAAAAGAAAATAAAATAAAGTGCTTAGTAAAAGAAATTAGACTAACTAAAATTAAAAAAAAGAAAATGGATACTAGAACATTAACATAACAAGAAAAGTAAAAAAAATTTAAAATAAATGCTAATAAAGAAAATTAAACTAATGCTAGCAAAACAAAAGAAATTAGAAACAACCATTTAACTTAAATATGAAATGTAGTATTGATTACCACATTCACATAAATGTAGGTACATTGTTATAACAATTAACAACATTGTTAAATTGTAATTGTTAAAGAATATTAGCAGAATTTAATGATTTAATAAGCTTAATGTAGATAAGTAAAGAACTAAGACAAGCAAACTAAATAAGCTAAAAAAAAAACAATTGAACTTAAATATGAATGAAATAATTATGATAAAAGAAACACTAGAGATAGGATAATTAAAGTAGCCCGATCACCTAAAAAGAGAGAAAATGGAGCTTGAAGGACCGGGGATCCAAACAAGTTACCTAAATTACTGGGGAATCCTCAAGTTGTGGAATGTGCCTTGACGTACCAAACCTCGGGGGGAAATCCAAGCTAGGGTTGCAATGTAGGCGTTGGAAAGCTCAGATCTCGGTATCTCGGCAAGGGTTCGGCGTCGGAGCTCGAAATTGCTCGATACATCGGCAGAGTCTCTCTCACTCAAAATTTGTACAAAAAACGTACGTTGGAGTACGATATTTATAGAACTTTTCAACCAATGAGGTGTTGCCACGTTTTGGGACACGTCAGGCCATTTGGAGTTGGCGGTCGCCATGATGCAAGTTGGCGGTTGCTATGTTTTTGAAAGGTTCCACAAAGTTCTATGGCGGTCGCCATAATGAGAGTTGGCGGTCGCCATGATGAAAGGTGGCGGTCGCCACTTTTGGCTAGAGTTTCTACAAAGTTCTATGGCGGTCGCCACAATGCAAGTTGGCGGTCGCCTTACTTGGGCAGTATATTTCGATGGTTCGACAAAATTTCATTAGTTCGACGGTTTCGGGTTTAAATACCGAGTTTGGATCACGTTCTGAGGATCGTACTGAGGTACTATTCCATCTGTTTTCGTCATCGAATTTGCCTAAGATTAGGCAGGGTCAAATTGGGGGTGTCTACAGTTACTCCTCTTTGATATAACTTGCATAGCAACACGTGAAGCAGGTTATATGAAAGACCTAAAGACAACAACCATTTGATCGAGCCGTCAATCTTAGGCCACAAGAACACAAGCATGCATATGATAAGAAATATGATGTATGACAAGTACAGTGTAATGCAGATATAACGCGAGTCACTTTAAGGTCATCAGGAGGACTGACGAGTTAGTTTAAGGTCATGAGGAGGACCGAGTCAGTTTAAGGTCATGAGGAGGACCTGTGAGTCAGTTTAGGATCATGAGAAGGACCGACGAGTCAGTTTAGGTTCGTGAGGAGGACCGAGTCAGTTTAGGGTCGTGAGGAGGACCGACGAGTCAAAGCGAGGTATGAGATAAAAGCTAAGTTAATTTATCGGAGAGGATATCACGAATTAATAGGTCGAGTTAAAAATTCGGGATGAGATATGAGATTAAAAATAATTAAAAGCCAAATTTATGTCTTAAAATTAAATTTATCGAAGTGAAAAATCACGAATTAATAGGTCGAGTTAAGACCTAAAATTCGGGATGAGATATGAGATTAAAATTAATTAAAATCCAAGTTACGACTTAAAATTAAATTTATCAGAGAAAAAAGCTACAGATTAATATGTCGAGTTAAGACCTAAAATTCGGGATAAAATATGAGATTAAAAATAATTAAAAGCCAAATTTATGGCTTAAAATTAAATTTATCGGAGTGAAAAACCAGGAATTAATAGGTTGAGTTAAGACCTAAAATTTGGGATGAGATATGAGATTAAAATTAATTAAAATCGAAGTTACGACTTAAAATAAAATTTATCGGAGGAAAAAGCTACGAATTAATATGTCGAGTTAAGACCTAAAATTCGGGATGAGATATGAGATTAAAAATAATTAAAAGCCAAATTTATGACTTGAAATTAAATTTATCAGAGGAAAAAGCTACGAATTAATAAGTTGAGTTAAGACATAAAATTCGGGAAGAGATATGAAATTAAAAATAATTAAAAGCCAAGTTACGACTTAAATTTATCGGGAGAAGAAAATACCTCAAAGAGATAAGGGTTTAAAACACATAAAATTTTCTTGAGATACCTCCGAGATCACAAAATTATTTTTGGAAAGCTCTAAAAGTTATTTTTAGAAACAAAATATGTACACAAACATAAAAAATTGTATGTTTTATGGAAATTATTTTTGCTAAAGAAAAATAATTTAATGAATAAAATTAATGCATAATAGTGTTAACAAAACATTCAAAAATTGCCCAAACAGCCCTAAAAAAAACCTAAAATGTCATAATGACAAACTGACCTGACGTGGCCCTTGACAACCTGGAGGTCGACAAGCCCAAACACCTTGAAAGTGGCGGTCGCCGGATAAGATCCCCTTGAACCTGGCGGTCGCCATAAAACCTTTGGGAAACCCGGCGGTCACTAACATTGAAGATGGCGACCGCCAACTCCTGGCGCGCTTAAGGCCCCTTGAGGCACGCGGATGTGGCTCATTCTTCACTCTCCCTTTCTCTCTCTAGCTCTCTCACGCTCTCAGACTCTCTCTCGTCTCTCCCATTACTTTCTCACTTTCCTTAGCCTTTTATTTTCCTTGTGAGGACCTTACTTTGTCACACGATGTTCACCCTTCTGTTTGTGATCCCTTTTCTCTTTATGGCGGGTCAGGGTCAGGGAGACGGTGACCTTAGGGCACGACGGGGTCCCGCTGCTACTGGGAGCTCTTCCCTGGGTACTCTCGAGGGTACGTTCACTAGCCTTCCTGCTGGTGGGGTTACTTCCACGCAGCCCGCTGTTGCGATGGATGCCCTTGTTCTTGAGGCAGAGTGTGCCTCCCACCGGGTTGCTGAGGAGGAGGAGCGAGCAGCTGCTGATGCTCAGGCGGTTGCTGATGCTATTGCAGAGGCCGCGATGGCTGACTTTTTGGCCCCGATACTGGAGACGGTCATTCGGCACCTTTTGATCAGCATACGTACGATCCATTACCTCATCGAGCGGTTCCAAGTGGCTTGAGATGCTATGAGCCCCCGGCCGATGCTGTTGCGGCCAACGTTTTTTTGCAGGAGCTTGACCATCATATGTCTCGTCGATGCCCATCGGTTGGTATCCTATCCCTTCTTGTTTCAATACCAGAGTATGGAATATCAAACGTAGACGCATGTTTAGGATTCCCCATATGATGTGATTTGATGATGATTTATTTTTGATGCGTTGCATGATTTTGATGTGGATGTTGATTGTTTGAATGATGATTGGGATTTGAGTTTAACTTAGGTATCTATGCGATGGAGATCAAAACAGTAGGGACAACTAGGATCTTTTAAACAACCAACGAAAGGGGCGATTTATTTAGCGAAAATCAAAAAATAAAAGGCTTAAATTTTTATTGTTTATTTTGAGAAAAACACAAATTTAGGGGGGATTTTTTTTTTTGGAATCTTTAGAAAATTTTTAAAAATTTTGAGAAGAATTCTAGAAGTTCGAGGAAAATTTTGAGAAAATTTTGGAAATTCAAGGAAAATTTTTAAAAAAAATTTGAGAAAAAAACTTAGAAATTCTTAGAAAATCCTAGAAATTTTTTAGAAAATCTTAGAAAATTTTAGAAAAAGTTTGAGGAAAATATTTAGAAATGTTCAGAAAAACTTAGAAATTTTTAGAAAAAAATTGAAATTTTGAGAAAATTTTTAGAAAATTGAGAAATCTTTTTTAAAGAAAATCCTTAAGATTTTTAGAAAATCTTAGAAATTTTTAGAAACTCATGGAAGATTTTAAGGAAAATTTTGAGAAAATTCTAGAAGTTTTTAGAAAAACTTAAGAAATTTTTAGAAATTTTTTAGAAAATCTTATAAATTTAAATAAAATTTTTAAAAATTTGAGAATTTTTTTAGATAATCCTGTAAATTTTTTTAGAAAATCTTAGAAGAAGATCCTAGAAATTTTGCGAAAGATGCTAGAAAATCTTGGAGATTTTAGGAAGATTTTTTTTTGTTTTTCTTTTGTTTTTTTGTTTTTATTATTATTTTTATTCTTCTTTGTTTTTGTTATGATTGGGGCCAATTTTCAAAGATTCCTGAAAAATTAATTCTACGGGGCGAAACCAAATGTCAAAATAAAAGGAGATATTTTTTTTATACTTGGGAAGAAAATTGGCATAGAATGATAGAAATAAGTCTCGTAAACCAGAGCTTAGGGTCACTAGACATCACGAACATATGGTTAGAGTGCTTAGTTTCTTAGTGCTTGAAAGAAATCAAAGGGTCGTCACTTGCATACGAACCTAGGGTTATGACGCCTAATTTTCTAGGACTTTGTCTTCAGATATTTTTCGCACTTTGCTTGCTCGATTTGTTCTTTATATGTTCTTTATCTGTCTTCTTTTACTGGCTAGTCATTATGTTCGAGATTTCAGAGGTTCTGCCTCCGGGGAGGTGTTGGAGTGGTACGATGCCCTTCTTGCTTTCAGTCGGGCTTATATCGATGCCTTTGGTTTTGCTCGTTTCATACCCCTGTTGGGTAGGACGAGCAACGATCGGGTTTGGCTGACAGCCCTGGCCGAGCGGTGGTGGGATACCACCAACACCTTTCACTTCACTACCTTCAAGGCTACTCTGGCGCCTCTGGACTTCACATTGATTACTGGTATTCGGGTTGGAGGAGCTCCTATCCCTTTTGATCCATCCATATCCCAGTCGGCCGACGCACTGCTGTACTTTCTTGGGGCTATTCCTGCTCAGATGGGCCGCGATAGAGTTAGATACACCTAGTTCTTTGAGTGGTTCAGACGCTTTTAGTGCACCGAGTCCCGTCACTACGAGTGGGTCGCCCGAGGCTTTCTTATGTATATGTTCGGTACCTTCTTGCTTTTGAATAAGGATAATACCGTTCATTTTCATTACTTGGGCGGCCTGGCTCATCTTGACCGGGTTGCTAGCTATGACTGGGGAGGCGCTGCTCTGGCTACTCTCTACAGCTTTATGTGAACGTTGACCAGGTTCCCCCAAGAGCTCAGCATCGGGGGATACTGGAGGGTCTGGGAGGTATGATTTAGTTTCTGCAGTTCTTAACCCATTTTTGTTATCTGTTATTTCTGCTTGCTGACTTCTTCTTCTTTGTAGTTATGGACTTATGAGTTCCTCGGGCTTCACGTCCTGACGAACTCTGCGACAGACCCTCTGGTTATTCCCCGTGCGGCCTGGTGGTCCCGTGGGCTGCAGGGAAAGAAAGCCAGAGGGAAGGATCTTGATAGGTTTCGGGTGTCTTTGGATCGGCTGACCCCTGACAAGGTATCTTTATTTACTATTCAATACACTTCTTTATGTATTATACTGTTTAGTGCGCTATTCACTGTACTACACTGCACTGCTCTTCATTCCGTTCACTGCACTGTACTGTACTACATTGGGCACTATTTACTGCACACTATTCATCATACTGTATGTCTTACTGTTCTTTGCATTGTATTATACTTTGTAGGTCCATTGGAATGTCTGGAGGGGGGTAGAGGATCGGGCCGGTGCAGATCTGGTGCGTAGCCGCGACATCGCTGCGAGGCGTATCCTGCTGGAGGGCCCATTTGGGCAGGAGTACTATCTGGGAGAGCGAGTGGTTCGCCAGTCGCTCGGCCTGGATGACTACCGGATCCTAGTGGTTCCTTTGGCCTGTATGCGCCGAACTGAAGATTTGGGCCGGGTCGACCTTCTGTTAGAGACCATGGGGACCCCCGCTATGGAGCTTCTTGTACCGAAGGAAGATTATACAGCCTGGGCTCTGGCTCATCTGATGGGACCACTAGGACCTGACTCGGTTATCCCAGGAGGCAGGAGACGAGAACAGGCACCAGACGCTGCTGGTATTGGTGCTGCTGGTGCCGCTGCCAGAGCTGCCGATGCTGGTCCTGCTGGTGCTGGTGCTGGAGCTGCTGACGCTGGAGGAGTGATAGGTTCGGAGATCCCCTCAGAGATTCAGACTGTGGCCTATGGCTTCCCTATCTCCCTTCCTATTCCAGTCCCACCAGTTTATGAGTTCAGAGCAAAGATTGGCCAGGTATTTCCTTATCCTTACTCCTTTCTTTTATTTTCTACTTCATTTGCTTGGCTGACCCCCCCTTTTTTTGTAATTTAATCAGGCGTGGGTGGACCGAATGATGCTGATGGTCACTAACCTGAGAGTGATGGTTCGGCAGATGGATGCCTCGATGCGGGCAGCTGGTATTGCCTTCACACCAGTAGACGTTGTAAGTAGTTCGCATGTTCTTTCAGTTCTTTTGCATTTTCTTATTCTTATCCTGCTTTGAGTCTTGCTTTTCTTTTGACAGCCTCCAGATTCAGTCGCCGGTGCAGTGCCTCAACAGGCTCCAATTGGGCCTCCTTCTCCCGCGCCAGCTCTGGTTAAGGGCCGTGGTTCCCGGGCGTCTTCTCGAGCCCATTCCAGAGGGTCGGTCTCATCTACCCAGAGCCGATCCAGAGTTATCTCCTCCTCTGATAGTGATGATGGCGACGACTTCGACAAACTCTTCGTGGGCGACAGCTCGAAGGAGGCCGGCCCCTCTTCCCACTGAGTTCTCCCCAGACATTCTTGAGAGAGAGCTTTCCCCTTCCCCAGCTTTATTTACTATTTGATACATTTATTTTGATGGGCCTGCATGCCCCGATTTCATACACTCATGGGCCTACGTGCCCCATTTTGTTGTTTATTGGGCTCGAGTGCCCCAGTTTTTTATTCCTAATACATTGCTTTATGATATACTGTGGGCCTTCGTGCCATTTATTGCCTTCTATCGATCTGCTTATACGGGTTTCTTTCACTTTACTGCTCAAACTATCATGGACGCATAGTTCAAATGCCACAACTAACACAGATTACACAAACTGACCTGTACTTGTCATGTTCAAACATGGCGGTCGTCGTATTCTAACATGGCGGTCGCCACTTTCCCAAAATGTATATTTGGAGGACGCTTGCTTCAACATGGCGGTCGCCTGGTCAAAGGGCTGATGTCACTGTATTGTGCTTTTTAGAGTTGGCGATCGTCAGTTCCAATATGGCGGTCGCCACACTAATCGCGCCTTTTGCCAAAATTCTGATTTCCCACCCTTCCTATCCTTATAAATACAGTCCTAGAGGCCCCATTTGCTGTTGCTCGGACTCCGATGGCTAACCCCTTTTCTTCATGGATTGAGGGATTCTCTCATATCAAAATTTTGAATTTTGTCCCCTTTTGCCTTAACCCCCTTTTCTCATTGAGGACTGTGAAGATTAACAGACCCTTATTAACGGTCGCCGCACAACTGTGGGATCCTCAGTCTCATTTCTTTTGGTTTGGTTTTGAAGAACTCTGCCCTACTGTGGAGGAGTTTGCTACCATCTTGGACTTGACTCCACGGAGTTCCGTTGTCGTCCCCACTCCTTTTCTCTCTGTTCGGCAACAGGTGATGCGACTCTGCGGTCTGTCTAAGATGGAGGCTTCACATTTGATCTCGGGCGATTGTCTCGACATTTCATGGTTTATTGAGAGGTTTCATCCTATTGGTGACCTCAGTGATCTAGACTTTCAGCTGCGGCGCCGTTATGCACTTTGCTTCTGCCTCCTTGCCCAGTATCTCCTTGTCCCTTCTGATGGGCGGGTTAGTTGTGTCCTGATTGACATTGCTGGCCAAATTTGGATGGGAAAAGACTTCGTGCCTCTGGTTTTGGCTGAGACACTGCTGGGCTTGGACGCCGTTCATCGTGGCGAAACCACCACCTTTGCTGGCAGCCCTTTACTTCTCCAGGTGATCTTAACATCTTCCTCTGTATCAAGTTTTCTGTTATACTGCAAAACCTTTCTCTTACTATTCTAACTCTTGCTATAGATCTGGCTGATGGAGAAGGTGAACCTTATACAGAAGCCTCCCACTGATAGACACAATGCCACTGCTTTCCTTTACCATCCGCGCTATCAGATATGTGACACTGAGGCATCTTGGCAACAATATCTTTCCTCTCTGACCGGTTCAGACATTACCTGTTGGTCTGTGTTTGACTACTTTCTACTACCCTCATAGGATCATGCAGCAGTTCGGGCGAAGCTAGATCGTATTTCCCGGTATTCGAGGTCATTTGTCTTCCTCTACAACGCGGGCTCCATTTTTAGCACAGTATCGGGATGCCTGGTCATCTTGCTCATTGATGGAGATGCATGAGTTGCAGTGTCCCGATCTTTCTGCTGAATACAAGACATAGTTGACACAAGATAGGAAAAAGAAAGACAGAGAAGAGGGAAAACAAGTGGCAAAAAGGAGGAGGATTTGAGAACCTCTGCTTTGTTTTGAGAAAAATTTCACAAGTTTCTTTTTTTTTTTTATTTTATTTGTAGAGTTTGGGACTTGTGTGCATTCCCTTTTTTATTCAAAACTTTGTAATTCTGATCGAAGTAATGACAAATTCCAACTTTATGTTTAAGATGGTTTAAATTTATCCAAAGTTTTAATGACTTTATTATTAAAATTCAGAAATTAATTTGTATTGATCTTATTTAGATTCAAGAGGTTAAGGACAAAGAAAATGGCCGGACTTCTTAAAGAAGCTGCCTATGTATCCCAAAAAGATGGAATCAGGCCTTAACGTAGTTCGGGCTTGATTTTCACCCAAGTATTGACACTCTCCTTTTGTGATGCCCTAATTTATGCCAAGGTTGCCCTTTCAGATTTTTGGCCTTGCGGGCTGCTCTAACTTTTGCCTGAGTTGCCTTTTCAGTTTTCGACTTAGCGAGCTTTTATTTTTTATTTTATTTTTACCGCAGGGATAGTATTTTTTGAGTTGATCAAGGTTAACTGGAGTGGAGAATACATTGCCATCCAAATCCATGATAATGACTACACCACCGGTCATGATGGTTTTGATGAGAAACGGTCCGGACTAGTTTGGTTTAAATTTGCCCCTCGGGTCGAAGATAGGAGCTCTGATTTCTTTAAGAACCAGATCGCCTTCTCTAAGATCTCGAGTCTTGACCTTCTTATTGAACGCTCGAGCTATCCTCATTTGGTAACCTTGTACATGAAATAGAGCTTGTAGCCTTCTTTCATCGAACAAGAGCAACTCCTCCATTCGGTTCATCTGCCATTCTACTTCTGAAATACTGGCCTCGACCATCGCTCTTAGTGATGGGATTTCCACCTCAATTGGAAGAACAACTTCCATTCCATATACTAAAGAGTATGGCGTAGTTCCAATTGAAGTTTGGATTGACATTCGGTATCCCCAAAGTGCAAACAGTAGATGTTCCGGCTAATCCTTACGTGAGTTGATCATTTTTTGCAGAATTTTCTTGATATTCTTGTTTGCTGCCTCGATTGCTCCGTTGGTTTGCAGCCGATATGGCGAGGACTTATGAGCCACTATCTGGTATTCCTTGAAAAGATCCAAGACTTCCCCTTGGAAATGTGAGCCATTATCCGAGATGACCTCGTGGGGAACTCCGTACCGACAAATGATATTTTTCTTGATGAACTTGGCAACATGGGAGGCTTTCAATACCGAGTAGGAAGCAGCTTCCACCCACTTGGTGAAATAGTCAATGGCCACTAAGATAAACTCGTGTCCATTAGATGCCTTCGGTGTTATTTTGCCAATCAGGTCGATTCCCCATACTGAGAACGGCCATGGTGATGTTAGATTATACAGCTGAGACGAAGGAACGTGCATGAGGTTTGCATTAATCTGACACTTATGACACCTCTGCACAAACTATATACAATCCGTCTCCATTGTCATCCAAAAGTATCCATGTCGTAGTCTTTTCTTGGCTACCATATTTTTGTTCATGTGTGGCCCACAGACTCCTGAATGTATCTCTTTCATCTGTTCTTGACCCTCTTCCATGTTTACACACAGCTTGTTGACCCCAGAATGTCTCTGTTTGTACAGTCTACCACCACAAATGGCAAATTGCACAGATAGTCGTCGTATTGCCCTTTTGTCCTTTTTGCTGGCAAACTTGGGATATTCTCCTTTCTCTATGAAATTTCGAATGTCAAAGCACCATGGAAGGTCGTTAGTGCTTTCTTCAATAGCAGCTGTCATCTCGTATGCCGGCTTTCTTTTTTGCTCAATTGTCAAAGGTCTCATCTGAACTCCGGGTGGTATGTCAATCATGGATGCTAGGGTGGCCAGTGCGTCGGCGAACTTATTCTGCAGTCTCGGCACATGGGTGAAGATCACCAATTCAAAACATGGTATTAGCTTCTCTAACTCCTAATGGTAGAGAATCAATGTCACGTCCCTGACCTTCCATTCTCCTTTAGCTTGTGAAACCACTAGTGCTGAGTCCCCGATGACTTCTAGCTTCCTTGCCCCTAGTTCTAAGGCTGCCTCCAATCCGACTAAGCATGCTTCGTACTCGGCCTGATTGTTGGTAACTTCAAAGTTGAGCTTTAAGGACAACGAAACGTGTGATTCATCAGGAGTGACAAGGAGGACTCCTATTCCATAGTCGTATTGATTGGATGCGCCATCAAAATATAGAGTCCACTTGTCATCCCCAACTTTCATCAGTTGTTTGTCAGGAAACTGGAACTCTGTTTCCTCACCTCCTTCCACTGGTTGGTCGGTTAGAAATTCTGCCACTGCTCTGCCCTTAACTGACTTCCGGGTGACATATTGGAGGTCAAACTCGAATAATAGCAGCAACCATGGGCCAGCCTTCCTATCAGTGCCGGTTTTTCAAATAGGTACTTCAATGGGTCCATCCGGGAGATGATATTCACTATGAAGGACAACATGTATCGCTTCAATTTTTGGGATGCCCAAACCAGAGCCCAACATGTCTTCTCCAACGGCGTGTACCGTATTTTTGATCCGGTAATCTTTTTTCTTAGGTAGTAGATGGCCTTTTCGATTCTAGTCTCTCCTTCTTGTTCAAGCATGCATCCCATAACTGAATCAATCACCGACAAATAAAGGATCAGCGGCCTGTCAGGTTCGGGATGAGCTAAAATAGAAGGGCTTTGTAGGTACTGTGGTATGGTATCAAAGGTGTCTTGGCATTTTTGATCCCACTCGAACTTGACTCCTTTCTTTAGCAGGCAGAGGAGAGGCTCACAGGTAGTTGTCAATTTTACGATGAAGCGGCTGAGGAATTGTATCTTTCCCAGAAAACCCTTGACTTCTCGCTCGGTCCTCAGAGAAGGTATTTCCAAAATTTCTTTGATCCTTGAGGGGTTGACTTCAATGCCCCGTTGAGTGATCATAAATCCAAGTATTTTTTCGGCAGTGACTCTAAAGGCACATTTCTGTGGGTTGAGTCGCATCTTATACTTTCGAATTCTTTCAAAGAATTTTCGCAGCGCTATGATGTGGCCATCCCGATCCTTGGATTTGACTACCATATCATCCACGTACACCTCAACCTCCTTATGTATCATGTCATGTAGTAAAGTAGTGGCAACCCTTTGATAGGTTGCCCCTGCATTCTTTAAACCGAATGGCATCACACGATAACAGTAGGTCTCCAGGGTGTGGTGAATGTCATCTTTTCTCTATCTTCGGGATCCATCAGAATCTGGTTGTATCCAGAGAAGCCATCCATGAATGACAATAAGGCGTGCCCTGCTGTACTATCTACCAAGACATCATTGTGTGGCAGTGAAAAATCATCTTTCGGGCTAGCCTTGCTGAGATCTTGCAAGTCCATGCAGACTCGAATACGACCATCCTTCTTTAAAACTGGCACTATATTGGCTACGCATTTCAAAAACTCAGTTACCATTAGGAACCCAGCGTTGATTTGTTTGGAAACTTATTCTTTGATCTTCAGAGCCCATTCTGGCCGAATCTGTCTTAATTTTTGTTTGAACGGTTTAGCATCAGGGTATAGGGGGATGTGGTGCTGGACAATATCGAAATCAATTCATGGCATATCTTCGTAAGACCATGCAAACACATCTCTGAATTCTTTTAATAAAGCTATTAATTGTTCTTATTCAGCTAAGGATAAAGAAGAACCAATTTGAACACTTTGCGGGTTAGTTTCATCACTCAAGTTTATTGATAAAGTTTTTTCAATTATTGGTTGGACACGCATTTCTTCTTCTCTTTTTATTAAAAGTTTTATTTCTTCGGAGATATCTCCGTCGAATTCAAAATCATCAGAAATCGTATGAAATAAATCAAACAAAGCAAAGTAACCGAAAATTTCGTTCATTTCATTAAAAACAGCGGGGATTACAAACTCGATAGCAAAAGAAAAAAGGGGAGCACCAACAGATGTGCCCTCGATTACAGACTCAGACTCGATCCCAGACTTGGGATAGGCAATGTGCACCTCATCAGACTCGACGGTCCAATTCTTTACTTCCTTTGTGGCTGCGTCAACAATGAGCTGGGTACAGTCGGCCGGTGCGCTGAAACCCGTCATGAAACAGTCCAATTCAGTTATGCGTAGTTGAGTCATCTTCTCATGGAACGGAATTCCTAGGTTGGTAACATCGAGTTTGTCAACCCAATCCTCTTTTTGAACCTTCTTTTCTTTCTTCTCTCCTTCCATTGTTTCTTCCTCCTTTGTGTCGGACAACTGGTGGCTGAAAAAGATCTCCAATTCAGGCAGTTTTTGATTGGTCTCTTCATCGGTCCATGGCTTCGGAAAGCCACAATATGGGAAATCTTCCCCTTCCTTGACGAAGTGTCCATTGAGTGTTCCAGAATAATTTGCCTTTCGTCCCCTTCTAGGCCCTTCCAGATCTTCTTCCGTTGGCTCATACCCAAGACCAAAATGGTGTGAAGTCGGCATTACCTGAATGGGTTCCAGGATTTCTTGCTGCTTGCGCCCTAATCCCATACCGGGGAAGAAGGACATCTTCCTCATCATTATTAAAGCTCGTGGGTTAAAATATCTTTCTTCCTCATTCATTAGCGTCTGAACGGCATGTACTTCATCAAACTGAAAACCACTGAGCAACACATCATCTTCACTATGTTGAACTTCTAGCAGAGTGGTGCCCTCTCCTCCTTTCGGATGGTGAATACAGTCTTCTCCATGAATGGTTAAAACTGCCCCATCCTTTATCAATTTTAGTTTCTGGTGAAGGGTGGACGACACTGCCTGAACATTCGGGTCATGTAGCCACGACCTGTCCAGCAGCAAATTAAAGGAGGTCGGCACATCTAGTACGTGAAACTCAACTGACGTTTCCAGCGGGCCTACTGAAACAGCGAACGTCACCAGCCCTAGTACTTCTCTCCTTGTGTTGTCATAGGCTCGTACTCCTTGATTGCAATGAGTGAACTGGTATGGCCTCATCCCTAAGCAGACGACCGTTCTTAATGGGTAGACATTCAAAGCAGATCCATTATCAATAAGGGTCACCGGGACCCATTTTTCTAGGCACTTGACAGTGATGTGAAGTGATTTATTGTGGCTTCTTCCCTCAGCAGGAAGATCCTTATCAGAAAAAGAAATGACCTTTGGTTTAGCGGCTGGTAGGATGAGCCCAATCAATTGTTCCGGGGTGGCCTCTATCGGGACACTGACCTTATTCAAAACTTTTAGCACAGCT
Source organism: Heliamphora exappendiculata (assembly GCA_034768845.1). NCBI lineage: Eukaryota > Viridiplantae > Streptophyta > Magnoliopsida > Ericales > Sarraceniaceae > Heliamphora > Heliamphora exappendiculata. The sequence goes on along the minus strand of JAOTRH010108472.1, from coordinate 3,025 downwards.
TGCCTATGTTTGTGCGAGGCCATCAGTAGCCCCCAAATGCTGATGTTGGCTTGTGTTTTCTTTAATTGCCTCAACGTTGCATCATCTTCCTCTTCATGTTCTTTCTCCTTTTCTTTTCCATTTGGCTGCCCTCTTTCCAGTTGGGTTGGTTTGAAGTTTTGCCCGCTTCTGGTGAGATATTCTACACCCTCTTCAGAATCCCACAATCCTGTTATTGTGTCATTGCCTTGTCGTAACTCGTTCACAAGTGGAGGGCTCTCGAATGCCCATAAATCACTTAAATCAGTGATCACCAGTCTTTCTTTCCTCCCTTTGTCATCTTCTATAGCCCAGGTATTGTCGATTTCCTCCCAAATGTCCTCCTCGATAAAATTTATCTGTTGTTCTCGAGTAGCCCAAAAATTAGTCCATTCGGCCTTATCAAATTTCAACACAATCCTTACCAGCCAATAGGATTGCATATCGTCGACGTGTACCTCCTCCTCAAAAAGTTGAAAAATGGTGATTCCATCAAGCACGTGGCAAAATCCATTGGGTAGGGTCGTATAATCTAATGGCCAATCGACTTCTTCGTTGCATTCCTTCCCTTGTTGGTAGACTTGGATTAGCGATCGATATTATTCCTAGGTGTTATCATTCCATTCCAACATCCTATCTCGACTGCCTCTAATCATGACAAATGAACATGCTGACTGATCTTCAGTAGACGAAACACGAGGGCGTGGCAGCCGTGCGGAACAGATATGCTGACTTGGGTCCTCTGATTCGCCCAAAGGCATGTAATTCACTCCAGCTTGCCTAGCATGATTCGGGAGCGAGTTAGTAGTGACATTCGGCTTTGGGATAGCTGATGGAGGAGGGATCACTTTGTTGTCAATGAGATTCTGGGTCTCATGACGGAGTCTCATGCACTTGTCTGTTAGGTGCCCGTGACCTTAATGGAAAGCGTAGTATTGGGAAGCATTAAACCTTGGCGGTAGGGGATCAGGAACATGCATGGGGTTTAATAGTTTGAGGAGCCCTTTCTCGACGAGTCGATCCAGAGCGGTAGACAAAGAAATATTGAGGGGGGTGAAGACCCTCCTCGGCTTCTGTTGCTGTTGGCCATTGTTTGACTGCTGAAGGTTGTTTGCTGGATGGGTGGAAGGAGAAGGATTTAAAATGTTGACCTCGTCTGAGCGAGCAGCGGGTGGATTTTGGTTGGCTGTAGGGAAGGTCTTTCGTGGTGGTTTCTAACTGGGTTCTACTTTCTCAATGTCACCGGATTAGATTGCGTCTTCTATCTGAATCCCGACATCAAATAACTACTTGAATGTGGAGAGCGGCTGTGTAATTAGATAGCGTTTCAGGGGGGTTGCAGATTCTTTACTACGATCCGGATTTGCTCCTTTTTAGAGGGCCTGTTTGTCATCTTTGCAGCTTTACCCCTCCAATGGGTCAAAAAGTCGACGAATGATTCCCGATTCTCTTGCCAGGTTGTCTCAAGCTCTCGAGTAGTAACGTCCAGTTGGACATTGTAACTATACTGGCCGATGAAAACCATTGCAATGTCTTCCCACATTTTGGTTTTAGCTACATTAAGGGAGATGAATCATTTCTAGGCTGCCCAAGAAAGAGATCAGTAAAAAAGCTGAGCCTTCAATTGGTCATCAATCCCCATTGGTGACAGGGTACCAACATACATTCAGAGTTGAATTCTGGGATCTCCGGTTCTGTCAAATTTTTTCATGTCTGGCATTTTGATTTTTCTGGCAATTTGGCATCTGGGAACAAGCAGAGTCCCCTACATCGAGCATATATTCTTCAATTCCTTTGGCTTTCCTCAACACCTTTTCCATCCGATCGATCTTTTCTGCCAGCGCAGATTCCCTAGACTAGGCAGTGCTCTCCTCTTCTATTACAATTGGGCGGGGAACCCACGGTGGTACCACGACCTATGGTATCTCCAGTCCCTGGTTGTCATCCCAAAAGTTTTTAGCATTATCATTTACGTTATCTGGCTGCCCATTTACTCCGAGCATACAGGCCCATTTACACCGAGCATACGGCACTGCACTTGGGTCTGGGTTACTATTCTACAGCCCGCTGTATCTTAGTAATAGCCCTCATCAGGGCTGTCAGATTAACTTCGTTCTCTGCCATATCTGTTGATCTGGAAACTCTGGAAAGTCTGCTCGATTCTAATCTTACCCAAGCTCGTGTCGACTGTACTCTCCCTGGATCAATGGTAACTCACAGAAAAATATAAATTCCATAAGAAGAATAACCAGTCTCAGACATTTTTTGAAAGAATTCAGATAATAGACAGTGAATCTCCCAAATACCCAAATAGCTAAAATTGAAATAATACCCATGTCGGGCTCATGCCAGCAGCATAACAACTGAACATCTAAAAACCTGGGATAAGAACCAAAGAGGGTAGATCGACCAAGTTCTAGAGGAAAGGTTTTATCTAGACGGACGGTGTTTCGGCAAAAAGATTATTCTAACCCTCAAGAGACTGGTTTGACCTATGATTCTAAGGAAAAACCGTCAGCACAACGGTAGAAAAAATGACACTTTTCTCACATAGGTCGCAAGAAAGAGGATTGAAGAAAGCAAGCCTAGACTAAGAAACGGGATATAGAGTTAGCAACCTAAGAAGAACCCAGAAAGGAGAGAAATTATCTTGAAGGTCCACAACGAAACACAAGCATGACCATGGGAAGAAGCCTGGTACAACAACAGGAAAAAGCTGACATTCCGAGAAGAACCCAAAGGAGAGAGAGATTACCTTAGAGGTGTTAGAATGAAACACGGGCACGACCCCTAAGAAGAGAACTACGGCGTGAGAAACTGATCAGGGTGAAGGATAAAATTCGGGTAAGAACCCGAAGGTGAAAAACTAATCTATTCAAAGGATAACAGAAAATTCAGGCCGAAATCGAAAAAATAACTAGCCTGATCTGAACAAACAATCCTAATAATATACAACCAAAATATATAATAAAAAAAAATACATAATTCTACTAGGGTTAGCGGCCCT
>JAOTRH010108461.1:0-15475 GCA_034768845.1 Heliamphora exappendiculata | reverse complement strand
TATATATATTTGTTCACCCATCTAATAATAAAGTGGGCGGAGAATAATACTCATTCTTTTATTAATTCAAATTGCAAACTTTACTGCTAAATACTTAATAAGCATCGCAATTTAAATAATAAAAGAATGAGTATTTTTAGCTTGTGTTTGAATTAATTTTTTTTAAGTTTTTTGATTTTTTGATTTTTTCAATAAAAAAGAAAATATAAAAAGGTATAGAAAAAGCCAATTTAGGTTGTGGACTTTTTAAAATATTTTTAAGTAAAAAGTCTTTAAAAAATGCTAAGTCAAATGTAAGCTTATTCACATTATCTTTTGGGTAAACAAATTGGAACTCAATTTTTATTGGTTAGCATGCTGTTCTTATTCACTTGTCACTACTAACTTATTTAGCTGGGAAAAGGAAAAGTGGTGTTTGTCTTGTAATATTATTAATATGTAGGGATGTAATTTTTTTCCATCTCGCCTTGTTCTGTCATGTTTCCGTTTTGATTCATATTTTCATCTCCAGATTACAAATGAGATGAGAATTATATTTGCTTTTAGGACTCGGATAACATAAAATTAATAAATACTTTAACTTTTACAAATACATATACCAAGTTTTTCTAAAATATATAAAATATTTATATTTATTTATTTTCAAGTCTTTATTTCTTACTTTTTATATTTTTAAGTCTAATATAATTAATTTTTTATTCATCACATTATCTATAACTCTGATCAGTATCACATTTTTAAAGTTTATAGAAACTAATCCCAACATATTTTTGCCCCCATTTTATCCCTGTTATTATTATTTTTTTGACTTTTTCCTTCCCTTCCCATTTCGATCAGATAGAAGATGTGAATGGAACACACATTTCTACTTCCAAGATGTGAATGGAACACACATTTCTACTTCCAAGTATGGACCGAGGTGAATGGGGGCGGCCGCTACTCTTAAATTTTGAATTTTTAAAATTATTATAATATTATTATTTTTAATTTTTTTAAAAAAATTATATAATTTCGTCTTCCTAAGACTTTTTTTTTTAAATTTAAAAATTATAAAAAAAAATTCTATTTTTTTTTCAAAAGTAGAATTTAATACTATTTAACTACAAATAGTATTAAATTTTAACTACAAATAGACTACAAATTCTATTTAACTACAAATTTTATTTATTTTTTTAATTTAATACTCGCTCCTTAAAAAAAATTCAAAAGTATTCTCACTTTTTTTACCTATTAATTAAAAGAAAAAATTTCACAAAAGTATTATCACTTTTGTAAAAAGACAACTCTACGTCATTGAGAAAATTTTAAAAAAAATTTAACAACACTGGTGGCATTTCATTTGGTCTGGAATTTGTATCACCAAAGAAAAAAACTCTCGTTCCCACCGGTCATAAAGCTCACAAAGATGGAAGCTCTACTCACGAAAATGAAATAAACAATCAAATTGGTTGGAGAATAAAGCTCACGAATTTTGCGCTCACCGCTCATGAACCTCTACTCAACTGCTCACGAATTCGGCTCTTACTGATCACTGTTCATAAAGTTCTTCTCTAACGTCATTAGGGGTGCACAAAATTTCGAAAAAATAGGTAAATCAGACCGAACCGTACGTTTTGGCCTGTTCTATATGAAAACAGTCCGGTTCTATTTTTTAATTTTCTAGAACTATTATATACGATTCGGTTCTTAATTTTTATTAAAGAAAAATCATTCTAACCAAACCGGCCCATTTTTTGTAAGAGTATATATATTTTATAATTTATATTTCTTATTTTTTTAAAAAGTCACTTTAAATCATTTTAGTCTAAACAAATATATTAAAGAAAACAAAAATAGCTTAATTTAAAATAGCCTAAAAAGATTAATATATAATTACAATTACCGCATTGTAATACAAAAATTGAATATTTAACAATTAATGTACACTAGAGAAAATAGTTTTAAAAAAGAATTTGCTTATATTTGTGATCGACTACCGCTGCATTTGACAAACGCATATTCCTTGAATTTGTTTGAAAGCGAACCTATTTAATTCGTGCGCACTCCTAAACGCCAAGCATTAAACTCCATCTAGTATTCTCTCTCTCTCTCTCTCATATGTACTATTTTTATATTTTAGTTTTAAAAATTAAAACTTTTTAACTATGAAAATTTATTGTTTTATTTTAGAATTTATTAAACATAAATTAACATTTGAATCAATGAATGTATATGTTGAGACTTAACCTTGCTAACGCTATTTTGTTGACCATTAGTATTTAAATTATGTATTTGATTTTCACGTTATTAAATATTTGGATGAATTCAATTGTACAAATTATTTACACACTAGTTAAAATATTCTCCAACAAAATATTACGCATTTTGTTTTTTCTGCAATCTTTTTATCAAGCCAATTAGACTAGACACTTTTTTTAGAGTAATATTTACATAATTTGTGTTGTTTGAAGTTTGTAGGGTTCTTTTGGAATAGACAAATAATAAACAATAATGGAGATGTGAAATTTGTAAAGTAATCAGAAACACAGAACGGAGAGAGATAAGGTTAGGTAAAGAAAAATACTAATTAAGTATGAAGTACTGACAGTATAAACAATATTTTGACTCTCTAAATCTTATCTCCCGGATGCATCACTATGCCTTCTATGTATAACACTCATAGGAGTTATGTTAGGATTGGAATAGAATTCTTTAAAAGATATAATTAAATCATGAAAGGTGATCTCAGAAAATTAAGGGATTCTATCCGACAATCAACCAGGTAGTGTTCTACTCCAACTCAACTAGGTCGGCCGACAGGTGCCCCATGGGTATCCGACCCACTTGGGTCTAATACCTGACCCACTCGGGTCGAGTAACTCAGGGGTCACTCGAGTGACTCGAGTAGAAGGGTCCCATAGTCCGATAAAATTTTTTCTTAGCCACCAAACCACATGTTTCCCAACGTCCCGTGCAGGATTGTACTGCCATTGTCTTTATTGTCTCTGTGATAGTCTTTCGATTCTCATAGGAATCTATAATCATATAGTTTGTGCTATATCTTGGTTGTTCAGTCTGTGCTGAGTCACATAGTCGGTACTATGTCATCATAATTAGATAATCAGAGTAACGTTACAGTCTATGCTGTCTTCACGACCCGTGTTGTGGTAATAACACAGTCTGTGCTGTCTTCATGGTCTGTGCCATGGTAATAATACAGTCTGTACTGTTTTCATGGTCTGTGTCATGGCAAGTAGTCAGAGCTACTGTCGTAGTCAAGACTATGCTTCATATTCTGTGCTATGGAATGCCACCATCCGTAGTTAGGGCTACGCTTCATAGTGCTATGGAATGTCTTCATTCGTAGTTAAGGCTACGCTTCATAGTTTGTGATATGGAATGTCTTTATTCGTAGTTAGGGTTACGCTTCATAATCTGTGCTATGAAAGTTTTCATTCGTAGTCAGGGCTACGCTTCATAGTCTGTGATTTGGAATGTCTTTTGCCTCTGCACGATAAACAGCGATATTAGTTGACCGAGTTTATAGGAGGTCCCAGCAGCTCGGATCCCCAGTAATTCGACTCACCAGTGGAATGAGTAATTTATGTCATCACCTGAGTACCTGGGTTAGAGTAGTTGGCAGGGGTTAAGTGGAAGGATACCCGAGCGGCTCGGGTCATGAGTGACTCGAGTTATGAGTATTGCATCTGAGCTACTAGAGGGGCGAGTAGCTCGGGTCATGAATGGCTTGAGTTCTGAGCAGAAGTATTGCACCCGAGCTACTAGAGGGGTGAGTAGCTCGAGTCATAAGTGACTCGTATTATGAAAAAAAGTCTTATTCCCGAACTACTGGAGGGGTGAGTAGCTCGGGTCATGAATGACTCGAGCGGATGTATTGTTTAAATCATGTAGCTAAGAAGAGATAATTCTTGTCGCCAAAATGGAGTTTTGTATGTAGGTTGAACCACTCGCCCAGGAAGAAGAGCCAAGTGGCTCGACTGTCACGCTGGCCGACTGTACTAGAGCGGGTGAAATGTACCAGAGTGGATTAATCGTGCCCAAGTAGCTCTACTACCCGAGTAGTTCTACTGCACCCAAGTAGCTCTACTACCGGAGTAGGTCTACTGTACCCCAGTAGCTCGGGTGTCATACTCATCTTGAGAAGTTTCGCATTGATTTTTTTCATCCTTACTCTTACTATTAGTTTACTCAAGATATCCACCCTAGTGGCTTGGCCCATAATTATTTATGTATTAAAAAAATAAAAAAATGTTGATAAGCGACGACCCATCTACAAAGTTAATATTGTCTTTTAAATGTTTGTTTCGAATTTTTTCATTATATTATTACATAGTCGTTCGTTTTCTCAAGATAAAAATTCTGCATCGGTCCCTACCTATTTTCACCTGCTAATTGCCATTCCTAAATTTTGGTTTAGTTTGTTTGGGAACAGCGACGAGGAAGAGTCGAGCACTTTCGCCGAACTTGTAAAGCTCTGTGATGTCAACGTCTGTTTAGCTCCTACAAGAACAAGAATTCTGATAGCACCTTTTAGTTAGGATTGACCGAAAAGTACTCTAACGCCCAAAATAAAATTCTCATTTGGTGATATTTTTTAAGCAGACTATCAGTATGAATTTCGTACCTATTTCGTTGGGAGTGCTTACCTTTTGTAGAGGTCTCATTTGAAGCAGTCTCTCTCTCTATTTCTCTCCCTCTCTCTCTCTCAATCAAGAATTTTTTCTTATCTTATCCACTCTCTTTCTTTAGAATTCTATCCCATCTCTCCCAAAATATCAAATCGGGAATGAAAATTCCCTTGAGCGGCAATTGTGCCAATAGCTTCTTATCAGCCCATTCTTTAGTCGAACCTTTAATGGGCCGTTTTATAGTCTTGGTCCAATATCTTGTTGGCCTCCAAGAATGATTTTTGCACAATGATGGGATTATTTCTTCCTCTCTTTTTTTCCTTGTATATTCCCGGATAATGAGCACTCATTGCAGACCCATCATGTGATTTTCCACGTTGTTCACATGGCATTTATCGCATGTTCTTTCAACCCATTTTGCATTTAAAACACGTGAGTTAAAAAACCAAGTGGCCCAAATTCGTGCTCTTCCCCTATGACTTCGGGTAACAATAAAAGCTCCCATCAATGTCACTTTTCATCTTTTCCTTTTCTATAGAAGACTGGCAACAAGTGAAGGAATGATTCTTACACTACTATCTATAATATATGATCACTCTATTATCTGTATTATAATATAAAATAAATAATTTATTTGGTGGGAACGAAATCGATTTATATTTTTATATTCACTAAAAGATTCACGGGCATAACTGTCACAGTTTTTATGTTTTCAAAAAACTTACACTCCCACTCTATTCTATGACACTCCCACTCTATTCTATGTATTTTATTTAAAATTTAAGATTTCAATTTAGTTTTGTATAACACTTCAAATTATTTGTTTTTAAAATTTATACTTTTTTCTTCTCTTTTCTCTTCTTATTCAATAATATGTTTCAAAAATATTAATAACTGCACACGTATAACGTCTACCACAATAGCTAGTTACTATAGAAGTCAACATCTTATTCAATGTACACTTACAAGTAAAGTCGACATATTTTTTATTTTTCAAAGATACTCTTGAGTTCTAACTATTCTCGTATTAAAGTAGTTTTTATCGATTTAAAGTATAAATTCATAAAAATAATAGTAATTATCTTTGGAGTTGTTTGGCAAAATTAATACTAGTTGTTTTTATCTTCTTACTACAAATTTTTTAAACACTCATAAATTCTGTTATAATTTATAATTATTTTTTTTTATATTTCAATTACAAGTTATAATTTTACTAAACACTCATAACTTCTGCTATTAACTATAATCTATAAACTACTAATTTTAACAATATTAAATACCATCTTCAACTACTTTATTTTACATGTGTGTGTGTGTAAGAAATTAAATTTTATGGGGAGTTTGTGATCGTAGATCAATTCATTATAAATGCTCGAGGTTGCAGAATTGTACTTTTGCAAAGAAATGGCAATGGTTATGAGAAATCAACCCATGCCATGAAAAGATGCCAGTTAGAATGATTATCTCTCACCAATGCCATGTGTCCTTGCTGCCACCAGATTTTGTACCTTGAATATTTTATGTTCTTATGTTTTAACTGGGTTATTAGGCAAAGTTTTTTAAAGCAGGTTTTAGTTTTTTATTATTAATTTTAAGTATAAATTATAATTTATTTTAAATATTTATAATTTTTGTTATAAATTTTTTTTTTTTTCAACTAAAAATTATAATATTTACCAAGTACTCGTAATTTTTATTATAAATTACAATATAAAAATTATTAATTTTAACAATATTAAACATCACCAAGATATTAATAGTTTGTTTAGTGCGTAGCAATGAATAGAATAACGTGAAAATTAAATTAAAGTAAAAATAAAATATAGAGTAGAATAGAATAAATTCATAAAATATTTATTTTCATTTTATTGTTTAGTTATCAATGCAAAATAACATGGGAATATTATCACTTATTCCTATTCCAATGTGTGGTGGTGCTGGCTAAAGATATCGATAATCAAATGAATTTTATTTTTTACATAAATAATAAATTTGTAAAATTTTAAATAATAAATGAATTTAATTAAAAATATATATTTAAAAACTATACTCATTAAAAAGCAAAACGCGGTACTATACTTTTAAATCACAGCACAAACCTGCATTCCATACAAGATAGTTTCTCAATCAATAGAAACAACAATAAAAATGGGCGTCAAACACGTAACGCAAGAAGATAAGTGCTATAATTAAAGGTTGTCAATTATAGAAAAGTGTCGTGTAGAAGATAATAATAACTAGGAGAAACTTCTCCGACTCCTCGACATTTTAAAAAAAAAAAAAATTATAATTACGGTGGCATATTTTAATAATTTGAATAGAAAAAATTATATATACAAAAAATTAAGGTGATTGGACATTAGTAATTAAATAATTAGATAATATTATTCTTGAAAAAATAAACAATAAGTATAATTTTGAAAATATACCAAACTTTTTAAATTGATTAATGTTATTTAACTGTTCAGCCATAGATGTCTGATCAATTTACTTGCTTATGTGAATGACTTTTTTTTTTATGTTTTATAATTATAAAAACAGCTTAGATTATTGATGTGGGTCCACCAAAAGTACTACTAGCTATAAGATCAAAATAAAGATTTCTCCATTTGAATCAAGATCTGAGAAACTTGAAGGTGGTGGTACCGTTACCTAGGAAGAATCCATTCAACTAGGAGTGGCGAACATATTTATTAATAATTTTTTTTTTATAAAAAATATGAAATACCATATTAACTTCTACCATCACATAAAGAGGGAAAAAACCTAAGAAAACATATATAAATAAACATGTTTTCTTATATATATTCACAATGTGTGCAAGTTAATAACTTTGTTACGGTTATTAACACAAATTTCATTTAAATTTAGGCTACTGTGCAAATAAACTACAAAAAGCAAACTAAACTTAGATTAAAATATGGGATCAAATACATTTTTAAAATAGATGAAAAAAATATATTTTCTACTTGATTGATGAACATAGTGAATAACTAAAAAGATAATTCATGAAATAATAAAAAATTGACAATTGAGAAGCGTAACGAGAATGGTGAAGTCTCTGTGCAACAGGGAGTGCATGACATCGCAACAACGATAACAACTAGCAATAGTTGCAATGCAAGAGGAGCAACAACTATACGCAAAGAGCAGCGGCGATAGATAGGCAAAACAACAGTTATTGATAAATTAGGACAGAGTTGGAGAGACATATGCAATCGAAAAAAGATGAAGAGAGTAATAGGTTTATTTTATTTTTAAAACAACTCTGTTTACTTAATTTTTTGCGACTGATAAACAATTCCGATGCAAAACCTATAATACCAAATTTCTATAACTATTTATTATTTTATACTAAAAAAACATTTAGAGGTGGCGAGCTTAAATAATTTAAAATTAATTTAAAATTAATACTTTTATATCATAAAATAATTTTTAAAAATTATAAAAATTGACAACTGCCGCCACTTATCCCCTCGATCCATCATCGAATCCTTGAATTCCTTATCAAAACAAGTCACCATGTGGTGGTGCCATGTTCACCAAGAAGATGTGAACACATAGAGCAAAACCATGCATGTGAAGACTTCCTTTTATGAACTTATTGAGTTAGGCTCACGTCGGACTTCATGTTTAGCTGGGACTTGCACAAATATGGATAAATTGGAAAAGCAAAGATGGAATTTGCCAACAATATCTGGCATTGTATAATTTCCACGTGTTCGGTTTACAACCAGCTTTAGTTAGGTACTCATTAATTTTAAGAATGATTATTTTTTCGGTCCCGAGTTTTTGATTTCTCCCTAATGTTTCGTTCTAACATGTATAAATTTTGTTTGTCTCAATAACAAATGGGTTAAAGTTATTTTACTCGTTCCGTTTCTCATTTCGTTCTCAATTATATAAAATAAATATTTTTTAAAAATATAAATATATATTTAAAAAAAAAATTTTAATATAATAAATTTAAAATTATATATATTATATTTATTTCTTATTTTTTATTTATATTTCTTATATTTTATACTTTTTAGTCTAGTCACAACTCCGTGATGACTCCTTTATTATTACTAAAGAATTTTAGTAACAAATTATAATATTTTTAAAAATTTCTAATTGCCACTAGTTACTACTTTTCTTGTAGTGGTACTAGTGGTCCCTTGTCCCTAGCATAAATTTGGTCCTTACATCAAATTCCAATTGTGATGGGTTTTCCCTTTAATTTTCAATAATATTACATATATACTCAAAAAAATTTGTCTAAATTTTTATTCAAAATTTAAGTTTTGAATATTAAGAACATATTTTGCACAATAATAAAAAAATACATTTTTTTACTAATAAAATCTTGACTTCTATAATTAATCGATTATGTGATTTATTTATGAGTACTTGTACAATTTTAACTGTCTCAACCATTTCTCCCTGAGTAATTATTCGGTACTCTCGAAATGCTACGTGACAAGTTCACGTAGTACTCTCATTCAATATGGTGACGATAAATTTTATAGTATAAAACATGATAACTCATTTTTGTTGTACCGTTAGAAAATAAAAAATGACCATATTATGTAAGTTGCGATCATTTATTTGTCGAGAGTATTACGTGATATTGTCCGCATGATACTCCGAGAATATTTAATAATTTTCCCTTCTCCCTTTGCCCATCTCTCTTTAGTTGGCCACCTCTTTTTTTTATACCTCAAAATATTTAGGTCACTTTGTGCGCACCTCTCTTCCCATCAAAAACTTTTACAACCACATCTTTTTTCTTGCAACCCTTTCGACGATCTCTTCTCAACCTGCTATTTTTTTTTGTTCGCTTTTTTACTTATATTTTTACGTATATACTAAATATACTTTATTTTTATTAATTTCTTACAAAAATAGACGGAACCATTTTAATTATTGTATGTACACACACATTATAAAAAAAAAACTACATTACCAAACAACACCTTTATAAACACATGCACAATCTACGTATATCTATTCTAATACAGCCCATAGTTGAACATGAAAGTAGCTAGCTCACGAAAATAGCTAGTTTGCACAGATTAATGCTACAGTAATTAAATTAATTTATTAAATTAATATATCAAATTATGCGGCACAGTCACAGATATTACATCAATGTCTATAACTATGCCACGTCTTTTGATAAATTAATTTATTTTTTTATCTCCGTAGCATTATTGTAGCCTTAATTCCATGAACATAGTACTGAAATTATGTTAATTATTACAATATTTAATTAGTTGCCATTAAGAAGCTGCATGGACCAGAGATCCTCCATACTCCAAACGATTTCGTTCGGTTCAGTTGGAAAAGTCGCTGAAAGAGTTTCTAAATTTTCGGGAAACGATGATGGCGGAGAGTAGATTTCACCGGCATGATGAGCAGCGGCCACAGCCACGGCAGGGCCGGAGATCTGGCTTGTGCTCGCTTGATCGTTGTGCTCACAACTTTCTCCGGCGCAGAATGATTCAGCTGGCTTAATATGCTTTTGGATTCTAGTCCTCCAGTAGTTCTTTATTTCATTATCGGTTCTTCCTGGGAGATGCTTTGCAATTTTTGACCACCTGCACAGTGAAAATAAATTAATAAGTAGGAAAGTAATTTGAGAAGGAAAATTTTAGATGAGTATTGAGAATATAAATAACAAAATTATAATTTTTCATAATAATTTAAACATTTAAATGAATTGTTTATTCATATGACTTTTTTTATTTTTGATAAATTTTTGTAATATTAACTTAAACGAGTATACTTATGAATTAGATTAAACGATTATACTTATGAATTAGATTATTCTTGTCACGAGGGGTTAGAAAGAAAAAAAATTCACTAGAATAAAAGGTTACTTTAAGGCTTTTATAAAGTTTTTTTTATTGTTAATAGTTTTTTTAATTTTAGGCAAATCAGTTATATTTTTTAAATTCTTTTTATTAAAATGGGGTAAAAAAAGTAAAACATTATACCAAAAAATAAAAACAATATACGAAAGACAAAAAATACATTACAAAAAAAAAACTTCTAAAAAGTCTACCAAAACATAGCATTAATTGTGTATCCAAATCTTCCTGTCCAATCTATACTATAATATAAAATAAACACTCTATTTGGTGTGAACAAAGTTGATTTATAACCATTATAAGAGTTTTGTAACTGTCTTAATTTTTAAGTTTTCAAAAATTCAAAGTACTCTCTCTCTTAATTTTGTGTATCGCTTCATTTTTTTTTTCAATATTTACAACCCATCCCCTAGCTCCTCCCCTCTTATTTAGGAATATTTTTGTAAAAAATTAATAATTTCACACGCATAACGTGTGCTACAAAAACTTATATTTAATAATAAAAAAATTTATACTAGTTTGATGAGAATCGGGTCACACGTGAACTTTTACATGAATTGGTACTCAAAAAACTTTTGGAAGCAAAAGCTTATTTGGTGAATGAGAGTAAAAAGAAGATAATATTACATAATTTATAGTTGGAAATCATGATTTCTACACTATCTACTTTTGACACTTTTGTGATGCAAACAACAGATATAAGTGATGTTGATGCATGCCACAATATTGGAAGGAGATATTGCTAATTAATAATGAGAAGGGGGAAAAGCAATTCAATTTATGGGAAATTTTAGAATCTAAAACGTAAAAAATATAAAGGGCAAGGGTGCCAATGCAAAAAGAGGTTTTGGTATAGTGAAAATTATGAACTTATAACTTTTATATGTAAAAATATGTGCTTATGATTCAAAAGATCGAAGTTATAAATATTTGATATAGTTTTATATTTATAATTCTAAGCAGTAAAATGTGTAACTGTTAATTTAGAATCATAAGTTAGAAACAAAAAGCAATATATTTATTTAATTTTTTTTTCATATTTTTACTGAGTCATAAACTAAAAAAAACTAAAAATAATAATAAAAACCCTCAAAATATGCCCATCATCTCTCAACATAGGGGAGTATTTTAGTAATTTAACTTAAAAACCCTCATGTTCTGTGGTTCAAAATCAAAGTCCTTCACTTTTCACTTGGTTATTTAAGGGAAACTCAGAACCAGAACTGAAAGATCACTGGAATGGAATTTAATTCCGTTCAAATCTCAAGTGTCAAGTAGGAGTTGAAGTTATCACTCAACTCCTGTTTGGATCAACCTGAAATATGAATTAAAGTTACAGATTTGAAGAAGAAAGAGAATCACCGAAGGTTTGTTTAGAAGCATTTCGATTTTCCATCCTTGAGGATTCTCTATTCCGAAATTCTCACTTATTTCTGTCTCAATACACTGCAAGTCTTTGAATCAATTATCAAGAATCTCGAAAAGAAATTCTTAATACATGATCCAACAATCTTTAATGTATTAAGACAGAGAGACTAAAATTTCAGCATATATAAACGATCTCAACCAATGTTAAGCCTTGTCTGTCACAAGAATAATTGTTTAAACCCCCACCTTGCACAAAAACTATTAAATGGTACTCTTCTACATAATAACTAGGAATTAATGTATATTTTAAGACGGTCTCCTCTTTAATAATATGAAAATTTATTCAATATTAAAATAAATAAATATATATATTTTCCTCTCACGTTAATGTTGATGGGTCCCACTACAAATGTCACATATAGGACCTATCTAGTATCTACTATTAAATAGTTTTTGTTGTTAGATTTTAAAATTTGAGTTAAAAAACCCTAATTTACAGGGGTTCCTTGTCTTGAAGGGAAGGGTACGTAGGTTTAGCTTTATGCTTCAATCAACATCAGCGGGGAAACTCTTGCAACCGATGGGGAGAGCAAACATGTGACCAATTGAAGTGGGCTGACCTAAAAATGGAAACTATATAGTGTTGCTCAGTTAATTATTTTGCCTAGGGCACCAAAAACAAAAATGCTATGTACTCAAAATGTTGTCAAGAATTTTGTCTTAAATTCAAAATAAAAGGTTCCAAATAAATGGTTCAATTAATTATTAGTTGTATGTTGTGTGAGCTATACTGTAAATAAATTTAAGTTATTAATTTTGAATTTTGAATAAATTTTTAGGTATATTTTCTGAGTTTATAATATTATTACAGAAAAAATTATTCATTGTCATGTATGGTATTGTCATACACGAACTTAGATAATACATTAATGTGATTTTCACATAAAGAAATGATGCAAGTTAAACCAATGCGTGGCTCAAATTCCGTGTGAGGTTAGTTAGGCTAATGATAATTATTTTCGATTGTTTCCGTCCCCTATTGAGATGTCGCCTATTGAGATGTCTTTCTGTATGATTTATAAGGCTCAAATTTTTTTTTTTCTTAATACCTAAGTTTTAAGAAGTTGTGCGCGTTGAGTTTTTCAATTTGGTATCAGAGCGGATCGCTCTTCGCTCTGCATGCCGAGTATTCGGTTGTCCTGATCCAGGAGTGTATTGGATTGTCATACATTATCCATTAAGAGACCCTTCTATATGATTTATAAGGCTAAATTTCTTATTTCTTTAACACCTGAATTTTAAAGAGTTATGTGATTTGAATTTTTTAATTAATTATTACACGATCTTAGGTACAATTCAATCTCAAAAATAATTATTGAGATGAAGGTACCATTACACTGCATATTAAGTCCATTTTTTCCATTTTCATTATGTAGAACTTGAAATGACTTGCCTTTTGTCTGATTTTTATATGTTTTCATTCTTTGTTGTACAGTGAGTTTCTTTCCCTAAAGTTTTGTTCCATTTTTGTATTTACTTTTTAAGATTCTTCTTCAATAAAAAAGTATATTTGAGAAAAACTCTACTTAACACAAATAAGCTAACTTTTTAGTTAAGTTTTTATATTTATTAAAATAGCTTTTTATTTTGATTTATATGTTTTATTCTTTTCCTAAATATTTGTTTTAGTTAATTTTTCTCAATATTGCTCTTTTTTTAACATTTTAGTTAAAATTCTTCTAACCACAAAAGTAAGAAAAATATTAAATTTGAAAAAAGAAGTCAACCGAAGACAAATAAACTAACTTCTTAGCTGAATTATTTGTCTTTATTGACCTATGATTTAATTTTGATCTATATTTTTCTTACTTTTAAATTATTCTAGCAAAAAGGTAATTTTGATCTATATTCCTCATTGAATAAAACTCTCTTTGTCCATAATAAAAAAAAAGTAATCAAAAAAGTAGAAAACTAAACTTAGAAAAAGTTTATTTTTTTTGACGAATGAATCATCTCAAGATAGATCTTTTGGATCCACCTTAAAGCGTAAATTTTCAAATACCTGTAATCACCCGCAAATTACAGGTATTAATTAAGTTAAGCTAGTTCTAGCAAAAATTAAAAACAAAATTCGTTGAGTTATCTTGACGGGTTGAAAAAGGTTATTGATAACAAATAAAAGTTACATACAAAAAAAGAAAAATTTGACCTTAAAAAAATATCAAACAGAACCTAAATATTGTATTTTAGAACTTAAGTGAGGTTCACAGGGAGATTAATGAGACCTTTTTTATCTTTTTCTTGACAAAAAGAATCGCAGGGGCAACCAAAGGAAGAGATCTATTCTGGACTTGTCCGTGAACACTTCGACCGCTAGGAACCAAGAACTAGAGGGAAGACTAACTATAAAGGACGGGTGATAACTTATTTCGAGCCCCACCAAAGGTCAAGTAGAGCCGAGTCGGACTAGCGAAATCTTATAGTCCAAAAGCATTGGCACGGCTCGAACCTGAGAACTCCAAAATCCAAACCATGTGGGAATAACCTCTGCCATGCTACCACCTGTGCTATATGCATAATTGCATAGATTTGGTTTACAAAATCAGCCATAGTTCTCTCACAGAGCTGTGGAACCCACATTGTGAAAGGACTGTGACTGATTCTGTGAATCAAATGAGACCTAGTTTAAAAAATCAGTCAGAATTCTCTCGCAGAGATGTGGAACCCACACTGTGGAAGGACTATAACTGATTATGTGAATCAAATGTGTACATTTAGAATTATTCTTCGCATGACATATAGTACGTACTTACTGTGATTTCTTTTTCTTTTTTTAAGAAAGAAAAAAGGTAATAAGACGAATCCATGGACCAAGGATTTGTCACGCTTCAAGCGTCTTCCCCCTAGATTCTACTTCTTTTTGCCATCCGGTAATCATCTTATGAGGGGGATTGGCTGGACAAACCATGAGATCATCTAACAATTCACTTTTAACATAATACATCCACATGAAAGATGCACATTCTATCTTGCAAATCATTTTGGATTAAATAGTGTTAGATCAGGAGCCCAAGGATCAAAATCTTGTGATCAGGATTTCCAAAGAATAGATTCCTCCAAGAGATTATTGAAAGATAAAAAGAAAACAAAAGGATTTCAGAATGCTCTGAACGAGTGGATCGTCAGATGGATCGATCAAGTGGTTTGACCTCTTGTTGTACAAGAAGAATAGGCCCAACAGAAATTACAAAATAAAAACTCTATGAAAATTACAATTATCTTGTTAAATGATCAACTAATTTATCCATTAATTAGGGTTCGCATGAATGTTTTATTTGAAACTTGCTATATATATATATATATATATATATATATATATATATATAGAGAGAGAGAGAGAGAGAGAGAGAGAGAGAAGTTTTTAGGATCACTTGCCCAAGATTGTCACGATTCTCGGAAGTTTTTGACTTTGTTCCATCCATATATCTATGACAGGACGTATATAAATTCAAGAATTTTTTACAAAAGGCTTCTTGTCATAAAATATATATATGTATATATATATATATATATAGAGAGAGAGAGAGAGAGAGAGAGAGAGAGAGAGATAAGAGAGAGAAACGA
>JAOTRH010108450.1:0-15475 GCA_034768845.1 Heliamphora exappendiculata | reverse complement strand
AAAAAAAAAACTAATTGTGTTTCCCCCCCCCCCCCCCCCCCCCATTTTATAATAATGGGAGGAGATAGTGTATATTTTTTTTTATAAAAAAAAATAATGGGATGGAATAGGTTTTCCCCTGTTAATTATATGTATATGTCCAGTATTCTCAACTATACATATGACTATGGCTACACTCTCTTCCATCGATATCGCATCACTCATATTGAGTTGAAAATCACACTGCTCTGTTAAGACGCGATACTACTTTGAGAAAGTTGTGAAATCACCACATCTTGAATGTGGGTGAGAGTTCTATGTATATAATCACATAATATATTTACAAATAAATAATATCTCAAAAAGAATGAAAATTAATCTCTTAAAATCAAGGTAATGACTTGAATATGGGTGAGAGTTCTATATTTATAATCACATAATATATTTACAAATAAATAATATCTCAAAAAGAATAAAAATTAATCTCCTAAAATCAAGGTAATGACTATAATTATGGATAATAACTACAATCATGGGTCTGTGTATGGGAACCAATGTAATGACTATAATTATGGGTCAATAGGGCTATGTAAGGGTAGGTGATCCTCAACACCCCCCTCCGCCCGCAAACTGAGCGTTAGTTTTGAATGGACGTGAAGCTTGGAGCGAAAAAATTCAAATAGAGGTTGAGGAACACTTTTAGTGAAGATGTCGGCAATTTGAAGATGAGAAAGCACAAATTGAGTGTGAATTTTGCTAGCAAGAACAAGTTCGTGCAGAAAATGATAGTCTAATTCAACATACTTGGCGCGCTTATGGGAAACCGAGTTAGAGCTCAAAAAGATCGCACTTTTGTTGTCACATAAAAAGAAAGGCAGTTGGGGAATAGAAACCCAGAGATCACAGAGGAGATGAGTGAGCTAAAGAAGTTCGACAGCAGTGTGGACAAGAGCACGATACTTAGATTCACAACTTGAACGAGAGACAGTGGGTTGCTTTGTAGCACTCCAAGAGACCAAATTGTCACCAAGAAAAATAGAGTAGCCAGAAGTGGAACGACGTGTGTCAGGGCAACCGGCCTAGTCAGCATCAGAGTAGGCAATGAGAGTACCGGGAGCAGCAGAGCGACGAAAAGTAAGGCCAAAATGAAGAGTGCCCTTGACAAAGCGAAGAATACGCTTAATCGCCCGAAAATGATCTTCAGTGGGAGTGTGGAGAAATTGGCTAACAGAGTTGACAGCATGAGAAATATTAGGGCGCGCGATGGTTAGGTATTGAAGACCACCAACAAGAGGCCTGTATAAAGTAGGATCAGAGAACGGAGGACCATCAACAGACAGAGTATGAGAGACAACAATGGGAGTAGGAACCGGTTTGTTGTCAAGTAACTGGGCGCAGGTAAGAATATCTTGTGCATACTTGAGTTGACTGAGAAAAAGACCATTAACAACAAGCGAGGCTTGAAGACCGAGAAAATAGTTTAGCGATCCCAAGTTTTTGGTGGAAAACTTAGAATGGAGTTTATGAGTAAAGCGGTTAATAAAAGATGAGTCGGTCCCAATAATAATGATGCCATCAACATAAAGAAGTAAGTAAATAATCGCAGAATGCTTATGAAAACAAATAGAGATGTCTCTGCACGACTGCAAGTAAACCTAAGTTGAAGAAGAAAAGAGCTGAAACGCTGAAACTAAGCACGAGGAGCTTGCTTGAGGCCATAGAGAGCTTTCTTCAGGTGATAGACATGATTAGGGAAACGAGGATCAATGTAGCCAGGGGGTTGCTATATATAGACATTTTTAGTGAGAGTGCTATTGAGGAAAGAATTCTTGACGTCAAGTTGGCGAATGGGCCATTGGTTGGTTACAGCAAGAGAAAGTACAACACGAACAGTAGTAGCCTTGATAACAGGGCTGAAAGTACTAGTGTAGTCAAGAACAAGGACCTGGATATAACCCTTGGCAACAAGACAAGCTTTGAGTCTTTCGATGGAGCCATCAAGAAGATATTTGGTTCGGAACACCCATTTGGAGCCCACAATGTTGGTATTAGCAGGGCGAGAAACCAAAATCTAAGTGCGATTATTCTGCAAAGCGCGAACTTCTTCGTCCATAGCGGTAAGCCAAGCGGGATTCTTAGCAGCAGTTTTGAAGCCTTTAAGCTTAGCGGAGGTAAGTAAAGCCGAAAGAAGGCCAGAGGAGCTCAAGACACCAACATTCGCGGGATGGCGAGTCTTAAAAGTACCAGCCTTAGCACGGGTGAACATTGGATGAGAACCAAGCAGGGTGGCTGAAGCAGGAACATGAGGAGTTGGCTGTGCTATAGGAGGAGCGGGCTGTGCCGTAGGAGAGAGCGGACTAGAGGCCAGAGTGGGCGAAGAGGGACCTGCAAAAGAATCAGTATCTTGCAAAGACTCATCCACGGGATCAGTATACATAGCACATGGATTAAATTTGGATTGAGTAACATGCGGAGAAGATGGTGTAGGGGACGGGGGAGGAGGTTCGGAATGTAAAAGACTAGATTCCAGAAAGTTAGAAAAATTAAGGGAAGAAAGGGGCTGAGCTTAAGAGGTATCGTGGAAAGGGAAATGATGTTCATCAAATTGGGTATGTTGGGTGATATAGAGCCGAGAGGTGATGGGGTCAAAGCAACGAAACCCTTTATAAGAGGGACTGTAACCCAAAAAAATGCAAGGAATACTGCGTGGAGAAAAATTGTTAGGCATATAATCACGCAAACAAGGGTAAACACGACAAATAAAGGGATGAAAATTTGCATAATTTGGAGAAGAGCCATATAGAAGTTCAAATGGGGGTTTACCTCCAAGAAGCAGTATTGGCAAACGGTTGATGATGTAAGTTACAATGCTAAAGGCGTCAACCCAGAAACGAGGAGAAAAGTGAGTGGAAAAGAAGGGCTAGGCCGGTCTCAGTCACGTGGCGGTGTTTGTGTTCAGTACGACCATTTTGGGCAGGTGTATAGGGTTAGGAAAGCTGATGGTGAATGCCAGAGGCACGAAGACGTGCTTGAAAGCAAGTGTTAGTGAATTCGCCGTCACCATCACTTTGAAAAATTTTAATACGAGCAGGGTATTGAGTTTCCACAAATTTTTCAAATTGAGTAAAAACATTGTAAAAGTTAGATTTGAATTTTAAAGGATAAAGCCAAGTGAATCGGGAATAATCATCAATGAAAATAACACAATAGATAAATCTCGAGTTGGATTTGACAGGGAAAGGGCCCCATAAGTCACAATGAATAAGATCTAAAACATGCGATGACCTATGTTCATTACGAGAATAAGACAAGCGATGATTTTTCGCAAGTTGACATGTACTGCATAATGTGGGAGAAGGCAATAAAGATGTAAGAGAAAGATGTCCTGTTTCATTTAAATGAGAAATAACAGAAGGATTTACATGTTCAAGGCGAGCATACCATAAATCATAGGAAGTATGTACAGATTTATTTTTAAGGACAGAAATGAAAGCAGAGTTGCCACGTTCCAGCACATATAAGCTGCCATTTCTTTTACCGGTTGCTACCACCATTCCCGTTTGACGATTCTGAATAGAGAAAAGGTCATTAGTAAAAGTAACAGATAAGGGAAAATCAGAAGTTAATTTACTAATGGAAAGAAGATTTTTGGTGAGATAGAGAACAACCAAGACATCTAATAAATGAATATTAAGAGCAGGAGAGAGGGTACCAGTGTGTGTAATGGGTAAGGAGGCACCATTTTTCACAATTATAGAATCCTTACCATTGTACTGAGTGGACTGGTCAAAATGAGATGGGCTAGTAGACATATGGGCCGAAGCACCAGTGTCCAAGAACCAATCAGTCATTGTTGGTTCATTGAGAGAGCAAAAACTGGTGAAGGCTTCGGCAAGATGAGAAGATGACTCACCACGGGCATACCTCTGGTTGCAGCGATCAGCATAATGGCCATCAAGGCGGCAAATTTGGCAGCAGGGAGGGCGGCGTCCTTGACCAGAGGAATGTTAGCCACGATTTCCTGAGGAATTTCGGCCATGGCCAGGGGTTTGGCCATGAGAGTTGCGGAAGGAGCCTCTTTGATTCGACTGCTCAGGACCATGATTTGCGGCGGTGAACGCGACAATAGGAGGAGCAGGAGGTTCAACAGACTTTTGAAAATCTCAAAACTCTCGACTTTTGAGACTAAGTCAACAAAATTCAGGAGACGTGTGAGCGCCATCTGGGCGGTGGAGAAACTGGGAAAATCAACACTAAAGTCGCGGAGAAACCAGTGCACCTTATCAGTGCCATCAACAGGCTGACCAATTGCTTGGACTTGGTCATAGAGAGCCTTGAAGGTGCGGGTGTAGTCGACAACAGGTTAGGTGCCGCGTTTCATCAATTGAAGTTAATCTTTGAGTTGGATTTCTCGAGCCTTCGAATGATGGTTGAAGGTAATTTTCAAGATAAGCTAAACCTCACGTGCAATGGTAAGGCCAACAACTTCTGCCATGGTTGCTTTGGTGAGAGAGGAACGAAGAAGGAAAAGGATTTTTTGATCAACAACCTTCCACGCCAAGTGTTTGTCACTAGGTGTCTGAGAAGTAACAAGGTCAAATTTGGGAGGCGGCACGATGGTGCCATCAACATAGCCGAGTAAGTCTTAGTTTTCAAGAAGGGAAAGAAGTTGACCCTTCCATAGGAGGTAGTTGGTGGAGAAAAGCTTGATGGTGATCATGTGGATTAAAGTGTTGACAGGGAGAAGGTTAGAGGAGGTTTCGGCAGCCATTGGAAGAAAAAGGTAGGATCATAGAGAGAATGTTAATCCAAGTAAGCTGTGATACCATGAGAAGGTTGTGAAACCATCACAGCTTGAATGTGAGAGAGAGTTCTATATTTATAAGCACATAATATATTTACAAATAAATAATATTTCAAAAACAATGAAAATTAATTTTTTAAAATCAAGATAATAACTACAATCATGGGTAATGACTACAATAAGGGAAGGAGATCCTCAACACACTTGCTAAAGAATTTAGTGTAAAACCAAATATAGAGGGCATTTGTAGTATTTGTCAAAACGATTTTACAAAAACTTTTTTTTTAATTTTTAGTATTTTTTAAAATTTAATCTAAAATTTTATATTTTTTAGATTCTTTTCACGAGGAATTAAAAAATAAAAACTTTAGACTATGAAAATTTCAATAATGATAAAGAAGCTATTTTCAATCAAAGTACATCTTATTTTTGTCTTTACTATTTTTTTAACATTAATTAGTCATACTTTTTATTTTTATATTTTCCACAATGAGATGAATTAAAAAATTAAAAAATTAAAAATTAAAACTAAATATGAAAAAGAATAGAACGACAAAATAAATTATTTGAGAAAAGCTTTTCCAAACACCACTTTTAAGAATTTAGAAGAACCCGAGTTCCATTTAGATTGTTCATAATTTTAAATGAACAAAAATAAAATTATATTATTATATTTATTTCGTTCATATGTTTTTGAGACTATAATAATAATTATTTTAAAATTTTGAATTAAAATAAAATAGTTTATATTAATATGCAAAAAGAAATATTTGCTTTTGGACCCCAAGTTAATGAACTTTCAGTTCCGTAAGAGGTGCAAAGAAAATTATTTGAGGTGCATGGTGGGTGATAGACCAATTTTTTGAGTTAAGTGCCTTATTTATATGGGTGAATGGGGATCCTCTATATTTGGCTTTTTTTCATGTGCTAGAAATCTTAGCAGAATTTCGCAGTTAAGTATACTTAGGCGGGAGCAATGCAAAGATGGATGGCCCCCTGAGAAGAACAAAACTGTGAGTGCTTTTGCTCAAAGCGAATAATATCGTTGCCATGTGAAAGGTCGGGGTGTTACATACCATCTCTAGTATTCTTCGATAAGTGGATATTTAAGTCTATAGGTGTTCTCGTTGGACGATTATCATATTTCTTGAATTTTTCATAATCTTCTTAATATAATGTGATTGAGACAATACATATCTTTCAGATGTTCTAGAAATTTTTATTCCTAGTATAACATCTGCAACACCCAGATATTCCATGTTAAACTTACTGTTTAACATACTATTAGTAGTTTTAATTATATATTAATTACTAGCAATAATAAGCATATCGTCAACATAAAGACACAATAACATATACCTTTTTTATGTCTTTAAAATAGACACATTTGCCACATTCATTTATTCTGAATCTATTTGACATCATTACGTTGTCAAATTTCTCATGCATTGTTTTAGAGCTTGCTTAAGACCGTACAAAGATCTAATAAGTTTACACACTTGCCATTCTTTTTTTGGAACCACAAAACTTCCGGTTATCCTATATATATATATATTCTCGTTCAATTCTCTATTTAAAAATGCAGTTTTAACATCTATCTGATGTATCTCAAGATTGTACAAGGCTGCTATAGTAATTAACATCTTTATTATTGTTATCATTGTAATCGGAGAATATGTATCAAAATAGTCAACTCCTTCATTTTGCTTGTATCCTTTAATAACAAGTCTTGCTTTGTATCAGTCTATTGAACTATCTATTTTTACTTTTCTCTTGAATATCTATTTACATCATAGAGATTTATTACCCGGTACAAGCTCCACCAGCTCCCAAGTATAATTTTGCATGATTAATTCAATTTTACTATTGACAACCTCCTTCAACTAAGGTGCTTCAGATGTGGACATAGCTTCCGGAAAACTTTGGGGCTCATTTTCTAACAAATAAGTTAGAAAATTCAGACCAAAGAATTTTAAAGTTCTGACCATTTTATAGCGTCTGGGTTCATATTCATTTCCTTTTTGATCTTGACTACTGCCCATTGTAGTGTCATAAATCCTTTTAAAAGAATTTGATTCTCGTGTAGAATTATGCAGAAAAATATATTCAAAAAATTACGTATTTCTTGATTCAATAATAGTATTTAGATTAAGGGGAGGGTCCCTTGGGGGTATCCAGTTTTGTGAACGGGAGAAAACCTACTTAACGGTGGGTTCAACTGGGCGAGCCGGGCTCAGCTCAGGTCTGGGTTTTGAGTCGACCCAATTCGAGTAACTTATATATTTTTGAAGAAAATTTATTTAAATTTTTATTTAAATAAAATTTTTAAAATTTAAATTTAAAATTCATTATCGTTAACCCAATGGGTCAAAATTCCAATGGTCAAATTTCTGGAATTGAGCCATCGCGAGGCGTTCGAGCGTCCATGTGCGAAAACAAGACTAGAATAGTGCACTCGTGGAGCGCTCGAGCACCCCCTTTTCTAGTGTGGAGCGCTTGCAAGGCGCTCGCTAAGTGCTGAAATGCCAGAAGCCCCTTGAACTCCTGAATAGGGCGCTCACAAAGCGGTCGTGGAGCGCTTGACCGCTGACGACGAACAGTTGCACTAGTTTTGAACAAATACAGTGACTTTTGTGAAAAGTCACATCAGTGGCTATAGAAACAAATCCTCATGCACGAACTTGGCATCAAACATTCCTTCATACAATACATTCATTGAGTGTTCAAAGCTTAAGAGTCAGAGAGTAAAAACACTTTAGAAATTGGCGTCTGGGAACCCCATTAGCACTTGTGTGAGGGACAAATCTATCTTAAAAAATAGTGTCTCACGCTAGTCTCGTTCATTCACAGTTTTGGTTTAATATCTGTTTGTAAGAATTTATTTACAGTTCTTTATTTTTAGTTTCTATTTGTTTGTTACAGTACAGTATTGAATTTTTATTTGTTTTCAATCTATATTTTTTCAAAAAATTATTCTTGTATATTTGTTCTAAGTACATACCGTCTTCATTTGTAATTGTATATATGTCTAACAAAAAGCAAAAATCCAAGTATTAGCCCTTAAGAAAAGAGAAAGTTAAAAAATTGATTCAATCTCAAAAGGAATTAATTAAGAAATCAGTTACCAAAAAATTACGAGAAAATTCAAATTGAGATTGATAAAATCTTAAGTTAGATCTATTATATCACAAGAAAAATTAAGTGGGTTAGCAATATTATAATAGAAAAAAATATGTTATAAAGGTTGATTATGAAAAATTAATCAATAACTTTGCAATTGAAAGTATAAATTTTTTTTTAAAACATATAAAAACATTTAAATATAAATGTAGAAAGCCTCGACTTGAAATTTCGCCAAAGGATCCCTAAATGGTTGGACTACCGATTGCCGACTACCCTAGATGTATGACAGTACATAAAAATCATGTATTCTAGAACCCAAATATGACAGTACTTTAGGGGTTTTTACTTAACAGTACTTTATTCTGGCATTTCAGCACTTAGCGATGCTCAGCACTTAGATTTTCAGCGAAAAATCCTAGTTTAGCCTAGGTAACGAGCCTAACTCTCGGTGTTCAGTAAAAAATTCTAACCTAGTCTAGGTGCCGAACTCACCTCTCAGTATTCAGTAAAAACCCCTAACCTAGCCTTAGCGAGCGCCTTGCAAGCGCACCCAAATAATACATGATTTTTATGTACTGTCATACATCTAGGGTACATAAAAATCATGTACTGTCAAGGTGCTTGCAAGGCGCTCGCTAAGCGCTTGCATATGGTAGTTTATATTATTTAGTGTCAGCACAATACATAAATTGCGATATTTGACAGTACTTTATTTTGGCATGTTTGCCATATTAGGGTCTTTTACTAAACACCGAGAGGTGAGCTCGGCACCTAGGCTAGGTTAGAATTTTTTACTGAACACCGAGAGCTGGGTTCGTTACCTAGGCTAAGCTAGGATTTTTTGCTGAAAATCAAGTGCTGAGCCGTATATAATATTTGTGGAGGAGCTTGGTGGCTGAAGAACCATCAAAACAACTGAGCTTGTAGAGCACAATCGTATGTGCAAACCAAACCGCGGACTAAGATGCCGAACTATGTCGAGCTAGGTCGAGATACCGAAGTAAGTAAATCTTTGAGATCCCCGGAGTGATTAAACCGTAACTTACAGAGCTGTGTTATTGACTTATCAAAAAGATCAAGAACTATTGAAATTTTTCGAACAGCTGGTGGGCTAAAGACAAACTGATCAATGAAAAATAAAATAGTAGAATTGTTGAGACAAGGCTGGGAATTTTTATAAGGTGTACAAGGCTGTAGGCATGTTTGCCTCATTGCATCAGTCGACAATATTTAATAGCCAAAGTGAACACGCCAAGTTGAGTATAATAATAAGGCACTTAGCTTTGAGCTGAGCTGAAGATGTAGAGTGGGGGGAAGAGCTAGCTAAGAACCGAGCGGTGAACCGCATATTGTCGGGCTGTGAGGCCCCGAGGTGAGGTGCTGTGCGATGCCGAGTTCAGTCCAAAACTGTCGAGTTCAGTCCAAAAAACCGTGATGTCCAAGTGCCGAGCTCCATTGGCCGAGCTCCTATCCCTTGCAGACGGCGTAGGAATACAGCAAGCCTTGCATGATAAGATGTCTCCTTGTTACCTTGAACTTCTACTGTAGGTGCCTTGAACTCCTACCGTAGGAATACCAGCTCCTACTGCATGTAGTTCAACAACCCCACGTGCGATGGCTGCCCCATAATAAGGCCGAGCTTCTTATAGTGTCAAGATGGAAAAATTGTGCTGAGACGGTAGCAAAAAGTAGCAGAGGCGCCGAGGTACTGGGCCGAGCTTCTCCCCCGAATTGCCGAGCTGTGTTAAGTCCGAGCAAAAATGGCTGAGCTATCTCTCTATATAAGCGATATATGTCTATGTCGAGAGAGGGAGAGAATCAAAACCGAATGTGGGGTTGAACCATCTGTGCCGAGAAGGTGCCACTATATGTCGAGCTGACTTGCTGGGTTGCTAAGTTAAGAACGGAGCAGCTCAATTTCAGTCGAGAGGATGAGAGAAAGCCCCTGGTCAGCCTTCTTCTTGGGGTGCGCTGTATGGGCCAACTCATTTCATGGGGCGTCAATATGCCGACCACCGTGCACCGCGATGGTGAGTCGAGGAAACGGTGGCCGAGCTGACAAGCCGAGCTCCCCTTTACTAAGGAGAGGTCGAGGGAGAGGATGTCGAAGTGTCGAGATGAAAAATAATGCCGAACATACCAAGACCATTTATCGTGGGGTGGCTGAATCAAAAGAAGGCCGAACTGGGAATCAAAAGAAGACCGAGCAGGGAATCTCTACTACTTGGAGTGTAGCCAGGATGCGAGGTATGATGTTGGACAGATTCGGGGCTGCGAGTAACCATACCATGACAGTGCCGAGCCAAACAGTTGAATTTGACCGAGAAGATGAGTTGGAAAGCATAACAGTGGTTGAGACGAGCTGCTACCCGAAATAACAAAGCGCTGAGCAACTACCCAGCCGAAATACCAAAATTGCTAAAAATAACAAAGTGCCGAAATACCAACTTCCCTTTGTCTGATCAGCAAACACAATTGAATCATCAAGGTCGCCATTCACAATCTGGTTCCTTAATCTCTTGTTTCTGGCCTTTTAATCCTCTTCTACTCTTAATGCTTTCTCCGATAATTTCAGAACTTGTTTATCCCCAAAAGTACAAACCGGACGAGAAGAATCATACTTGTTGATTTCTGGCGTCATATTCTCCAAGCGTTCCGCGTGGTAAACGTGTCCACATAGTAGAATAGCAACAACGACAAGCTCAGTTGTCTCAATACTTTTCTGGCTAGTCCATAAAGATTTCTCAGTGAAGAGCTTCAAGCAAACCCCATATGTTTACATATGAATATAGAACAATGAAAAGGTCGCCAAAAGAGGGGATGGGTTTCCCAACAGAAACCTGTCAGTGTAGCGCTTGCTCCATAAAAACAGGGCCTTCATATGGTACTTTTTCGATATTCTTCAAGAACTCAAAGGGACCACCTTTGGTCGACAGTGGAGTTCTGCCCGGGTAAGACGTAGATAGAATGGGAGAGGAGAGTGCCGAGGTTCGAGCTTAAATACCGAGATGCATGCTAAGAGCCGAGATGCCCCGATATCCTTAAAAATGCCGCGATATCCCACGAAAATGCCGAGCTCCATTTATTTTTAGAGAGAGAGAGCAGTGCATCTGGTTCACACAATTTCCTCCCATCTATCTATTTCTGCATATTATGCTTCTTGCGAGAACCATGGATGCCGAGACAACAGATCATGGGCTGCCGAGATGTTGACCACCGTGCACCGAGGTGATGAGCCGAGGGCTCCTCCGAAGCACCGAATAGAACCATAGTGCTGAGATGATCAAAGATTTCCGAGCTCCGAAATCGTTTTGGTGCCGACCGTAGTGAACGATTGAGGAACCGTGGTGTTCTTCATGGGAGAGAGTGGGAAGCTCCGTGGTCGAGGGAGGGGAATGACGTAGCGTCGAGCTCTCCCCAAGCCCCTCGTCCGTTGATATTTTAACTCAAAAATCAGGATGGTTGTTTAGCTAAAACAATCGGTGGGTTTTAGTGAAATCTATGGGCCCTGCTTGTCGTGAGAGAGAAAGGAGGTTTGCTAACTTCTTTAGAGAGAAAAAGATAATTTTTTGTGTGCTGGGTTTCACGTGCTCCCACACAGAAAGAGAGTAGGAAGGATGATGTTCCAGATCTTTAGAGAGAGAAGATGGAATCCTAAAGCCTTGCCCTGTCTCTTTCTCCTAGGCATAGAAAAAGTGATCATATACATGTACAAATCATGTGAGAGAATTTCTTTGCTTTTGATTTGATGTGCTTTTTCATTGCCGGGCATTCCTGAATCTTTGTGGCGCTTTATGATGAAATAAAGCCTGAAACAAACAGATTCGGGGGTTATTTTTTTCACGGAACTTATTGTTTTTATATAGGGCGCAAAATGTATAAATTATTTCATAAATTATATTATTTTAGTGGGGTAAATGATTTGTCCGAACAAAAAAAATAATCACCAATTTTCTAACGTATTTTGTTTATCTGATTCTTACAAAATAAATCTCCTGCTAAAAACCGAAGAAAAAACCTCCAATACCTAAATTAACTTTAAAAAAAAGATAATACATACGAGTATTAAAAAATGTGGATCTCTCTCCTTTGCTTTGCTGAGAGAGGGTATATGTAGAGAGAGAAATCTCTTGAGAAAAGAGAGATAAAAAATTAAAGGGAGAAAGAACTAGCTATTCCATCTATGCAAGAATGGGATGAAATGAGATGATGAGGTGATCATTGAGAAATTTTGTTCTCAGGTAAATTTTCTCTCCATAAGTTCAAAATTAACTCAATAAAAATAGTAGACACTAAGCTAGGTCAAGTGGATAAGTGACTATACAACACAAACCCCTACCTAGTACTTGGGGAAAAGGATAAGCAACACTAGAATGCAAAGTAGGCCAACGATGGTTTGGATTACACATAAATTATTAGAACATATTAAATTTCTGTGGTTAACTTGTTCAAATATTCAGTGACATGTGAGCCAATCTGATGGTCACGCTCCAAGGCATCATGGGAAAATGTACTGTGAGTAGCATATGTGTGTCTAGCCAATCTGATCGTCACACCAACCAATCCAATTGACGCAAGACCGGTACAAAATGGACATCATAGCGGATGCAATGCAAACGAAATTTAACAAATTAACGTACAACGTGGTTAGCAGTTAACGGAGATAAGTGTGCTCGTTAAGAATTACATCTAAGATTAGAAATTTTTATGTTAGAAATAATAAAATGTTAATTATCGTCCACTAGGCGATGAATAATAATAGGTAAAAGTTTAATTATGAGAACTCAGACTTTAATTCTAAGTAATTAGATTTGTAAATTTAATATTATCAGTTTTATATCAAATAAGTCACAGACACATGTGTGTATTGAATTTAAGAATGACAATAGGTCGGGACGAGATGAGTTTAAAGTCCCATTCTTGTCCCCTATTTTATCGGGTTGGGGCCGGATAGAAAAAATCGAAAAAGTGACAGGAACATATAAAGTAGTAGAGGGGACATATAGGGGGTAATTAATAAGTTATAAAAATAATGATACTAATGATAGGTAAAAATAATATAGCAAAAGAAAAACAATAATTGATGAACAATTAAAATTAAAGTTATTAAAAATAAAAAAATCGAAGATAAATTAAGATATAAATGTAATTTTTTATATATTTTAGTCTTATTATATTTTTAAAACTATACTTCATATATATACACACACACACACAAAAGTATTTAATTTAAATAATCAGGAACGTGGCGGGAGAAATTAGGACGGGAGAAGTAGATACCATTCGCACCCCATTTGTGATCAAAGACGGAGAAAATCCGTAAAATTTGGGGTGGGGCATAAAGGGACGAGAGGGAAGAAATTACCATCCATAATTGAATTTGATGGATAACGATATATAAATAATAACTTATGAGAACAAATACACTAATGTGCGAATTAGTATTCATAAAAAATAACCAAACTTGCAATTTCTTTTCATGTCCTGTTTTATTTTAATTAACAAATTAAAGTCAATTATATACGAAAAATATCCATATGCTCCAACAATAAAATAGTAGTGAATTAATTTCTTTGAAACACTAGGGGTCCGCTTGGTTGTATTTTTTAAAATTGTAATTTGAAAACTATTTTTGAAAAATGAATTTAAAAATTATTTTCTAAAATTTTGAAAAAAAAAAATACATTTGGTGTATTATTTTTAAAAACCTAAACCTAAACCCTATCCCTAACCCCAACCTCAGCGACGCTCAAATCTAGTTCGCGACGACGGCGCCGGCGACACCCAACCCAGAGCTTGCGCCACTGCTGGCGAGTACCAGAAACGAACAAAGAGAACGAACAACAACGACGAACGACGCGAACAGAGACGAATGACGAACGACGAACAGAGACGAACGAAGACAATACGACAAACGACGAGTAGCAGAAGAAAGCTCACGACAGCGAGAATCAACGGCGACGAGTATCAACGACGATTTGCGAAGGGCGACAACGAGGATCAAGGACGATCTGCGAAGGGCAACGACGAACACAGCTCATGACGGCGACGGCGAACACAGCTCATGATGGCGACAGCGACTTTGATGGCGAAGAAAGTTTGCGACGGCAACGACAAATTCGAACGGCGACGGCGACAACTTCGAACTGCGAAACCCTAAACCCTTTCTGTGTTTTCATTCTTTCAGAAAGAAAGAAAAAATTGAATCAAAAAATGTGAAAATAAGTTTTTCCTGTTTTCAAAACACACCCAATTTTTAACTCATTTTTTTCTTTTTTTTTGAATTTTTTTTTTCAAAATTACTACCAAACAAGTTTTTTGAAATTCTATTTTCAAAATTCTCCGAAAACTGTTTCCGAAAACTATACCAAATGGACCCTAGAGAAGCCATAGTTTCCACTTTTACCATATTACACAAATATATTGAAACCTCGAAAACATGAAACATTAAATCATACATGAATTGTTCATGACCATTAATACACTTGCTAGTAATTCAAAAGTATGTGACTAAACATATTTCATACGTTAGCTAGCATTAGGTATTTTACATAATAAATAAAAAATGCTAATCACTGTCCACCGAACGGTGGGTAATGGGTAAACATTGCATAAATATATATATGTAAAATGTATTAATATTTGTGAAAATCACTCCCAAATGGTATTAATATTGATAATTTTTTGTTCCCATTAAGCTATAATAATCTACCACCCAATGGGCGGTGAATAACAACATTGATAATAAATTTATTAGTTTGTAAATTAATTAACAAATATCTGCTAATATCTCACAGATTCAGCAATATGTATAAGGAGTAATGACAACATATTCCAATTGGCAAGTTCATAGTACAATGGAGTTGCAATTACATTTTTTTCAAGTGCTGAAGTAGCACTTGATATTCCATATTGTGGGTGTTGCATAGGGGCCATAAAATTCTTTCACATGGGATACATCAATTGGGAGTTATAGATGTATCATCAATTTGAAATGGCATGATAAGGTGATAAACCCCAATTGATTATAATAAATTGTAATGGATTTTAACTCTCCCTAAAAGATAGAGATAAATAATCTTTCTATCCTTGTCCCACTCTATAAACATATGTATATGATGTACTATTTTAGATACAATTATATCTCTGGTAGATCAAGAATTCTCTCTCATAATTCTCTATTGGGCACCATCTTAGTCTTAGGATTTTGAAATGTGTAAATTCATAGAGAATTTTAGTAGCTGCTTTACTAAGTGAGAAAAGCTCGTGGGAACGTATAGAGACGGGACTTGTAAAACAAGCCGTATGATCCAAAGTATTGTGTTTGATCACCAAAAAGATATTTTATTTATTATTTTCACTTTTTGTCTAATAGTAGGAAATAATTTCAAAAAAAAATCTGAAATACCTTGTGTTTGACCAAAGTGAAGGAGGGTCTCCGCAAGATGTTGATTATGTATTTTGAAAACAAAAATCAAAATTAACCCTATAATTTTGCAAGAACATCACCAGAACAGCTTACATAATGAAGAATTTGTGAAAGCCAACGAGTGGATGAAGGACAATATA
>JAOTRH010108439.1:0-15477 GCA_034768845.1 Heliamphora exappendiculata | reverse complement strand
GGGGGGGTATGAAATATTGTATCCAATCTTCAGATTGGCAACTTTGTAAGGAAAATCTGTGTCAATTAAGTTATTGTAGGATGCGGTGAGATATCTATTTTGAGCCAGTCTACGATGTTGGACATTTCCTTACCAACCGCTTTTAATTTTCTTCTCGTTAATAGTACACATCTTCTCAGTTTGGTTTAATGAAATGATGGAGTGCTTTTTTTTTTTTTTATATCTCAAGATGTTTGTGTCAATTTATGCGTATTTTGATTAATTTTTAAGACACTAATTCTACCGTTTACTTGCGAAGGGTTCAATTAAAGTTCAAAATCTCGTGTAAGCTAGTATTGTGCAATGATATTGCTGTAAATAATAATTAATATGGAAGCATTATTGAATTTAATTCTTTGTTCGAATTTTATTTTGTAATCAGTTCAACCCTAAAATTCTTTTTCCTTAAATAGTAAACTATAAATGTTCTTGCTTACCCAACAAAAAAATAATAGCAATAAAATATACATGATTTTCTACCATTACTCTTAAAATCAAGAGGCTTTCAATTTCAGGCGAGGGTCAAAAGAAAAAAAAAATTTAACGTGGACAGTCCGTTAACAAAAATTTTAATGCATAAAATTTAATTACGTAATTTTTTTTTAAAATATCTTACAAATAGATAAATTTATCTGTTTACATAACAAACAGATAAATTTATCTATTTTTTATTCATTTATTTAATATGTAAATATATAAATTTATCTATTTGCATATTCATAAATAATAGATAAATTTATATGTATTCTTTATACGTGCTTTTAATAAGACAGATAAATTTATCTGTATTCTTTATACATGTTTTGAAAATACACTGATAAATTTATCTTTTTTCTCTATACGTGTTTTTAATAAGACAAATAAATTTATTGGTGTTCTTTACATATACTTTTAATAAAAAATAGATAAATTTATTTATATTCTTCATACATATTTTAAAAAAACACAAATAAATTTATCTGTTTTAGGTTATTTTTGTCTCAAAAGAACCTTACGCGTTACTTTTACTCGTTAAAATTTTTTATACAGAATAAAAAATAGTAAATAATTTATAAATTGAATTATTCACTAATTTTTTTATAAAATCAATTGGTGTTATTAAAGTTGTGTTTTATGGTATATTTTGTATGGTTGTCATAACAATTCTTCTTCTGCACATTTATTTAATTTTTTTAAATAATTTGTTAAATTATTATATTTTATAAATTATTTTTATGTAGAGTCAAAAAAATTTAAAAAAATCAAAAAATATAAACAAGAAATCAAGAAAACAAAAATAAGCTAATTCTTTTATTATTCTCATTGAGATAATTCAAAAAAAAACCTGGCCAAAAAATCAAAAAATAAAAATAAGTAAAAATTCTCAAATTTTATTCTTTTTCTAGCTGTTTATTAAAATTGAAGTTTAAGGTTTTGTCATTTAATTAGATCATGGGAATATATTTCCCTTATCTAAACTCTAAATATCACTATATACGCGCTTAAAGAACCAATTTCATTATTCATTAACAAAGATTTAATTAAAATTAAAATAAATTTTTTTAAAAAAATTAATAGCTCATAACAAAATTTTGAACATAAAATCTTAAAAGAGAGCAACCTCCTAATGTTCATAACAGAATTGTAGCGCAGAGAGAGAGAGAGAGAAAGAGAGAATGTACATACCTATTGTAGAGCACTTGGTGTGTCCATCAATGGTGTCCACTGCCGTCAACACAAACACAAAGCGGAGAAGAAATGTAAAGAACAACAGAGAATAGAAAACCATACGATACGAAAACCTTCTCGTCCCAACCTTTACTTTGATAAATTCTCGAACTCCTTTCCCCTGCAAAACCGTTACGTGCCGCAAACTCGGCGATATGTGAAGCTGCATTTCCAATCCCCAATCTCCACTTTCCAATTCCAATTCCAATCTCCAACGAAAGAGATCAGAATTAGAATCAGTCTTCTTCTCTCTTTTGTGTCCCTCCCTCCCCGTTCTCAGTTCTTGGCACCAATCCCGCAATCAAACAAGAAGAAGACGAAGGCGAAGCAAGAGTTCGAGTAAAAGGAAGGGGATGGAAGTTGTTTAGGGTTGCTATCAATTACCTAACCTTGCTTAGCATTTAGGCTATGTACACACAGGATTTTATTAGGCTTTTGGAGGCGAATTTTGGAAGGTTAATTTAGAGCAAGATTTTACAAGATTTTTGGAGTCAATTTCAAAAACAGTTCGACTAACTGCGCATATTTAAAACACCGAACTAATCATATACTGTTAATTTTTACCAATAAAAACATGCTTTGTTTGAGGGTTTATTCAGAATACAAACTTTGAAACCCCAGACCCCAGACCCTGAAGCCCTGGACCCCAAACCCCGTTTTTCTCCGTTAGGCACCACATTTTATTAGGTTTTTAGAGTCGAATTCGAAAACTGTTTGATTAACTGCACAAATTTAAAATACAGAACCTTAGAACCCCAAACCCGAGACCCTGAAGCCCTGGACCCCAAACCCCGTTTTTCTCCATTAGGCACCACATTTTATTAGGTTTTTAGAGTCGAATTCGAAAACAGTTTGATTAACTGTACATATTTAAAATACAGAACTAATCATATGCCGTTGATTTTTACCAATAAGAACATGCTTTGTTTAGAAAAATAAAAATAAAAATAAAAATAATACCCGTTTTTATCGGTAAAAAACAGTAATATGTGATTGAGATATGTAGAATTTTTTATGTGAAGAAGGAAGGGGGGTTGTTTGGAGGAAAGGGACATGGGACTGAGAAATAAAGGGGCTCGTGTCTAATTGCCTCTTAGACATTCAGAGGGATGTTGAGAGGGAAAAAACAAGGGAGAGACATGTGGGAGACGGAGATTGTTTGGTTTTTGCTTGGGTCTGACTCAATCAATAATAATAATAATAATAATAATAATAATAAGTTTGAAGATTACAAAAGTCCTGGAAAATATGCAGAAAGGAGGGGGGTTTGGGCGCTGATGCAACAGCATTTCTAAATGGAAAACGACTCTCTGACCAAGTATGGCGAGTGAAGAAGGTGAGGTGGTGAGACTTTTGGTGGTTGCTTTTTTGCTAATTGTTGGTGTGATAATTACAGGCTGATCATATTTTACGTCCTTAATTAAACGATTTGGGTTCTGATTGTCGTCATTCACTTGTAGGCATTTTAAAATTAAAATTACAGATACAATGCATATTAGACCGTGTAAATTACCATACAGGCATAGACAGTACAGCCGAAAAGATATTGTTTAACTTGTAGGTTATGATTGAAAATGTATGATTTTAACTTTAAACAAAAGTTATAATTGGTTGTTAAAATTATAAACTTATAATTTAAAGTAGTAGTATTTGCAATTTTTTTATTAGAATCGGAAGCTATAATCTGATTGATTTCAAAAGGATTTTTTTCAAAAAATTATTCTGTCTTGTGGGTATGGCCGCGTGATGCTCCAATGTTATTAAAAAATTACATCCTCGCGTGGGATATGAGGACGGTGCTGTGCTTAAAGGGCAGCGTCTTGTTTGGGCTTATTTGACGAATAAATTTTATATGATCGAATTCGTTTGTTACATAGAATTCGTCGAGTTTGCTTACCATGTAAAATTTTATATTCATCTGATACCTGTAATTAAGTGATTGAGTAACATTTGTTTAACAACATTTTTTTAAAAATTATAATTTTTATTTATTTATTTATTTACAAAACAATATTAAGAGATTTTATTCAATCACTTATCTATAGATATCGGATGAATATGAAATTTAACATACTAAGCAAACTCGACGAGATTTACGTAATAAACGAATTCGATCATAAAAATACATTTTCTAAATTTTCCAAACAGGGCGCAGCATGGCGGCCCGTCCCCGCTTCTCATCATGTGGGTCTTAATATTTAATAGTAAATTTTACGTGATCGTGTGACTTACAAAAATAGCTTCGAAAAATATTAAGATATCGCATGGCTATGCCCCTCGATCAATGAATAATTACCCAATTTTTTTAGAGTAATTATTCGATACTCTCGGAGTATCATGCGGCAAGTCCACGTGTAACTCTACCCAATATGCTAACAACAAATTTTACAATATAAATATGATTAGAGGTATCCAATAGACTCCAAAAATATATGAATAACCCAACCCTATCTCCATGGATTAGGTTTATTCGGTTCTGTTAAGTAATAGATTGAATCATGAGTTTTAAAAATATTAAACTGATGTAGTTGATTCGGTTCTTGGGTTAAGAATTTTTTAAACGACCCAATCCAAGACCCGAAAGATAATATATAAATTACATAAAATTATTATTTATATTATTTGTGCCCTTAATTATAATTAAAAATGTGTAAATTAAAAATTAGATGAGTAAATTTTAAACTGCCCATCTTGGCATCTTATACAAAAAATTAAGCAGCTTATAGAATAAAGCATATATTATTACTTATACAAAAAATTAAGCCGCTCATAGAATAAAGCATATATTATTATTTTAAAATATTTTATTAAAAAAAAATATTTAATTTAATTAAATAGCGGTTCCAATTCGAATCAACCTGAGTTTATTTAGGTTGGGTTGAGTTGGTTCTAAAATATAGATGGTTCAGTTCTAGATTTAATATTTTAAAATCGATCTTGATCGGATCAATTTTGGGTTAAGCCATAAACTGATCCAGACCGACAAATGTCCACCCCTAGATATAATGACTCATTTTTGTTGAGTGATTAGGAAATAAAAGGTAATTCATATTGTATAGATTACGATTATTTATTTATCAAAAGTATTATATAGCATTGCTTACATATTAATCCAAAAGTAGCCAATAATTTTTTGTTTTTTTAGCTGCAAAATGTTGTGCCCAATTTGCAGCTTTGGTAAGTTTGTAATGAAATTGTGGGCCAATTAATGGTATTGTGGGCCAATTAATGGTATCAAATATTGATGTCATTCCAGGATGCGATAAGATATCTATTTTGAAGTATTTTACGATGTTTGGTCATTGGAATTGAGATTTTGGACATTAGTAATTACACGGATGCTCCATTTAACATTTGACATTAATGTTCCATTTGTTTCAATAGAAAATATTTTTACTAAAAAAATATTTTTTATCAAAAGTATTTTTTATATATTTGGTTGTAATTTTAAAAATGATAGTGCTATTGGATGTGATGACGTTATAATTAGTGGTAATAGCGACGGTAATTGCAGCAACCCTCAAACCCTAGACGCTCGAATCCCTGAACTCTTGCACCCTAAATCTTAGAGCACGAACTTTCAGACCATCAGAATCTCAAAAATCATAACCCCAGGACCTCTGGAAACCCAGAACCACAAAACTCCTGGGACCCTAGGACCCCGAGAACCTCGGACTCCCAAACGCCCAAGACTCGGGACCTATAGACCCTTAGGACTCTCGAAATTGTGGACCCGAAATTCCAAGACCCACGGAACCTCATAACCCCCGAACCCTCGAGAACCGAACCACTCTAAGACTCTCGAGACCCTGGGATCCTGGACCTTCAAGACCATGGAACCTCCAGACCCCGAGATCCAGAAGTCCCAAACCCCGGGACGCCGAATCTCCGAACCCTAAACCCCAAGTTTTTCGCTAAGGCGTCACATTTTTTCTTTCCACGGACTTATTATGTTTTAGCCTTTTAGGACACATCAAGTAAACACAAAATTTATCTTCCACAAGGCTAATAGTCTATTCACTACTAGGAGCCGCAATATACTTGCATAAATATGCAATCAATATTAGAATTGTTTTTTTTCCCTAATATAATTTTATTAACTCAAAATTTCACAAAAATATCTTTTGTTGAGTGTTTTAAAAGTCCTCTTTATGGAGAAAAATAAATCTTATGTTATTTTCATGCTCTATTATTTTTATTGTCTAAATTTGTTTAATTCTAAAAAATAGAACTTCTAAAAGAATTTTCCTAACATATATGTATTTTGTTAGAGCCAATAATTATATATAAAAAAAAAAAGAAACATAATTCAAAAAATGTTACTATTAATAGCACATGGGTGATATTATTAATCCCATGTATTAAGTACTAGTGATTCAAAATTAATCGAACTACCTCATTCAATCTTGCAAAACAAACGCATTATTATTGTTGAAATTTGCCCCAAATTCCCCACTGAGGGAATCTGTCCAAACAAGACTCATAGAGCGTCCGAAAGGTTATTGGCAGCAAGCTAAGGTTTGGTTTCTAGAGGATTTTGTCCGAATAGAGCCAGGGGGCATCCGGACCATGTGAGGTTGAAAATTTTCTGTTGTATAGCATGCGGCCATTTCGCAGTTTTGAGGAATGCGCATATTTGGTAAGGGTAGAAAGACAGCATTAAAGAGTTTCAAGGTGCATGATGCTACTTTTATATTTACATACCAACAAAACTACAAACCCAAAAAAAATTTCTAGAAATTTATTCAAAATTCAAAATCAGTAATTTAGACGATCCACACAACACACAATTAAATTTAAACTTTTCATTTTGAATTCGGAATAATTTTTTGAGTTCTTTTTCGAGAACCTTAGAATTACTATTACTATTTACATATTATATAGCTAGTTTATGATACACAACGTATTATTCACGAGTCTCGCATTGCGTTCAAGCAAATTGAACCTACACCTCCTCCAACACTTTTTGTCTAGAACCTTTTGTGAGAACAAAAGAATAACTACTGTACAGAGGTTAAGTCATAAGAATTGAAATAACGTTGGTCAAATTCAGTCCAAACAAACTTCTCAATGACTTGAATGACCTGCACAAGTTGGCACACATGAGCTGGCCGACAGTAAATACCAGAAGCCACTATGACGGTCAAGTTAACAATGCTCTTAGATAAATAAATTGTAAAGTAAACAAATAGATAGAATTTCTGCTCAAGAAATGAAACAGTACAATCCAACTTAAATATTAAATAAAATATAAGACTCGAGATTATGTGAAAATAAGGCATCAAAAATAAAAAGTAAAAATCTAGTCATTAAATTATAAGCGATATGTTTTAAGATTCCGCCTAGTCTTCGTATTCTCGTAGAACATATACCAAAAAATATAAGATCAAATCTATCTCAAAATTTACAGTTATAGACAATTTTTAGGAAAAGTAGTTCTTTTGAATCAAAAAATGTAATGACTACAATCGGATATTGATGTATAAGGGCATTGGTAGAAAATCGTCGCCATACAGGCAAAGGGTGGTATTGATACTCGTTGGGCTAGGCGTTTTATAGAAACGTAAATTTTAAGTGTTGATTATTATTATTATTATTAATTTTTTATATGAATTTTTTATTTTTATTTAGGTTTGGGAATTGATAATTAAATCCCAACAATACTTTCCAAAATTGCCACCGGTGATTAGAAGCCGTTTCAACGGTAAAAATAAATTAAAAAATTTATTAAAATTTTAAAGTACTTAATTCTTAATTTTTTTAATTAAAAATACTAATTAAAACTCAAACTATCAAAATTTTAAATTATTAAAATTATTTAATATAAAAGATTAAAAATTATTAGATTTTAACACGGTACAATTTTATCCGTTTGGGGTGAGAAGAGCTTGTAGGTCCCTTTGCCTCAGCATTCTAAATTATTTTTTACTTAAAATTTAAATTTTCTAGTAAATAAGAAGTTTTATTTTTATTTCTTCATAGTTGATTTAAGGCAATTCTCATTAAATGAATTTCTTTATCTAATTTAAAATCTAAAAAAATTTAGAATTGAATAGTCAAACGCAAATTGGGATGACAATTTCTCTCGTTTTTGTCTTGTCCCCGTCTTGCTTTGTATGAAATTTTTTCGTTCCTGATAACAAACGGAGTGGGAATGGTATTTGCTTTTCCTGCCCTGTACCCAATCACATAAAATATATATATTTTAAATATTAATATATGTATAAAATATATATCTATAAATATAATAAATCTAGAATATTAAAATATTATATTTATCTCTATTTTTTTCTATTTCTTTTATTTTGTATTTTTAATTATATTAATTCATCAAGTATTATTTTTTATTTACTACATTATTTATAACATAGTTTAATATCACTCTTTTAAACTTTAAAAATATCTCCGTTCTCGTTTCTCGCTACTTTCTCGATATTTTCTCATATTTTCGCCCCAATTAAATAGAGAACGGGAATGGGAGTGCTCTTCCCTATCCCGCACCACCCCATTGCGATGCAATATATACATACTCATGATAAAAATGTTGAGGACAAAAAAAAATTAAACTAAGTTCAGTTAATGCTCAAACTTTACAATTATTTAGGTTATTTTCTTGATGCCTACCATTAATCTAACTATACTTATTTTTTATTTTTTTATTTGTCAAATTACTGAAAAGGACAAAAATTTAAAAATAATATTTGTCATGTCCCTCCTCTCACCACCATCTTTCTGAACTTCAGTCGGCATAATGTTTGTCATGTCCCACCTCTCACCACCATTTTTTGGAACTTCAGTCGGCATTCGACCGGTGCCGATTGTCTTCAATGGAAATGACATTTTCATATTTTTGTAGATTTTTTTTCCTTTGCTCCCTTTTCCCTAAATTGTTTCCAAACAAAGAAAAAAATTATTAGAGCGACATATTTTTTTGATCTCGTATTTTTTCTATACTCATATATATTTTGAATTCTACAGTAACACTTGTGACGCCTTAACTTATGTAGGTATGGAATAAATTATGAGATGAAAATGAGGTATCTCTTGCTTTAACATTTTTTTTTCTTTTTTCATTTTTTTGTGTTTTCAAAAGCAGGAATAATAAAAAGTTCAAAAATACACAATATGATTGTGTATCTTTGTGCGATAGCATATTTTTGGGTTTTTTGTTTTTTTTTTTGAGAGAAGTGTATTGTTTTTCTAATTTGTTAATTGTGAAAATACTTTGTCTAATAACTTTGTTTTATGATCTATTAAAAAGTAAAAAAATAAAAT
Organism: Heliamphora exappendiculata; assembly: GCA_034768845.1. NCBI lineage: Eukaryota > Viridiplantae > Streptophyta > Magnoliopsida > Ericales > Sarraceniaceae > Heliamphora > Heliamphora exappendiculata. The sequence continues at coordinate 6,456 of JAOTRH010108439.1, read as the reverse complement.
TAGAAAAATAAAACAATACCAAAACTACTTTAAGCATTCTCCAGGTTTTACTTCTCATTCCCACATTCTTTTTGTGCAAAAATGATCAAAGATATCTACTTCCCTGTTTTGGATCTTCTTCTTACTTCAGTAGGAGCCCAACATAGGTGGACCTAACAATTCAAAGGGGACCATAGCACCCCATTTTTCCATCACCTACCCCCCTCTCTCTCTCTCTCTCTCTCTCTCTCTCTCTCTCTCTCTCTCTCTCTCTCTCTCTCGATCGACGTGGTAGTGCATGGTTATCGTCAGCTAATGCCGTAAGGTGTTATGTCAATAAAGAGAAGTATCAACCAAAAAATGATTATTAAAAAGAACGTATTGCTATTAAAGAGGAATCAGATAGTGCTTGGGCAGGACCAACCTTAAAAATCTTATGGTCCAAAGCTAGTTTGAGATATAGGACCCCAATAAACACAAAAATAAATTTTAAAATTAATTATAAAAGTTTAAGTAGACTAAATATGTTTGTAGTTATATTTTAATTACAAAATTAAATTTATGAAAAAAATTAAAAACAATATAATACTGCTCATATATCATGCTTTTAACTTATCTATTATAAATTTTTTAACAATAGAGTACAAAATTATTAATATAAATTTTTTAAAATATTTATACTAAAATTAAATTCAAATAAATCCTAAATTTTAATAAAAAATTAGAGATCCAAAGCGGCGGCATTACGGCCGGCTTCCCTAAGGGCCGGCCCTATGCTTGGGTGGTTCAAAGATAATAAGGGTCGCACTCTTTTATTAAGAAAGCGTGAACTTCCAACAATTATGCGTTGGAGAGACCATTTCTTATTTTATGTTGAAACAATTTATAAAACACAGGCTGAAACATGTGGTTATACTTGACGGGTGATTAGGGCCGCCCGGGCGGTAGGTGGGAAAACCATCACTTTGTTTCCGAATTCTTGCCAAGATTTAAGGCCAGCATAAATATATTTACATTTGTTTCTTGTTATGGCCTTAGATGGATTGCAAGTGATAGGCATTGTTCATTTTATTTTTTTGTTCTCAATTTAAAGACCTTTCACTTGCTTTTAGTTTTTTTTTTTTTTTAAGTTGTAATAATTTCAATATTATTTTAAATAACTCGTAATTTTATATAATTTGAAATTGATTCAAATGTTTAAAATGCTAATAATACGAATAGAATATAAAAAAAATAAAAGCTACAATCAAAACATACTTAAGCTATAACTTCCTAATCCTAAAAATATTGATTTTTTTATTTTTATTAATTTCTAGCCCAACACAAAATATTAAATAAAAAAATATTTTATTGTTAAAAAACTTATGATACATACGTTTAAATCTTGATGCATAAGTGGTACTATATCGTATTCTCTTTTTTCTTATAAATTGAAATTTATTAAAACATAACTACAAAATATTGTTAACTTAAAGTTTTATAATTATTTATCTTAAAATTTATTGAGGTTTCTTATTACAAAATCGCAATATTGTGTATCCCATTCACAATATTGTTTAGAATGAAAGGGGGTCAATCCAATAATAAAAAATAAAATAAAATAAAATAAAATAAAAAGCTATTTCACATTTCTCATCTTCATTGTTTTGCTTCCAATCAATTTTGGGTGCGTTTGATGGTCACTATAGAAGGGTGGATTGGCATTCATAAGTTAGTGTTAAATAAGTGTAAATAAGAAATAATAAGAAAGTTGATAAATGTAACGGAAATCAAATAATTTAATTTAATTTTGGGTCATGCAAATTATCGCGCAACGAATGATACAGTAATGAAGATTAAAAAAATTAATATGAATACACTAAAAAATAAAAAATAGTTTATTAGTTTTAAAAAATAACTTTATTAGTTTATTTTAAAAAATAAAAAATATATATTTTCTAGTTTTTTTAATACAAAAGTAATATTAAAAATTAACAAATATAATCTTATCCTACCTTATTTAATTCCACATAAATTAAACAAGAATTTATCTAATTCGTTATTTAATCATATCCAAATTAAATACAAAAAAATTAATCTCACTTCATTCTCCATCCATACATTAATAACACCCCAACTTAATTACACCGGTTATCAGATGAGACATTTGAGAGTTCGATATTGAATAAAATATTAACAAAAAATATGATGAGTCTCAATAAATATATTAAGATCTTGATTTGCAGCTAATATAAAAGTTTTTTTTTGGATTTTTATATTTTTAATCAAAAAACTAAATTTAGATCAATGTATGCTGTTTGATAAATTAGTTTTTACGTTAGTTTTTTAAAAATTAGTTGTTTAGGTAAAAAGTTAGTTTTTTTTTTATTTTTTATTTAAATTGAACAATTTTATCCTTCAATGTAATTGCAAAATAATAATTATATGTAATTAATTGTGATAGTAAATAGGTTATAAATTAGGGCTATTATTTTTAAAAGTGATGAAAGTTTAAATAGAAAAATTTAAAAATTAATGTTTTGATTTAATTTTTTAATTTCTTAATTTTTTTTATTTTTTACTGAACAGATCATGTAAATTTTTTTTTATTTTTTAACAAATAAAAAAAAACTTAAATAGCTAATAATTGTAAAATTAAAGTAAAATTGAACTTGCTCCAAGAAAGACCCTTAAGCTCTCCACCCCAACAAGTTTGGCTTTTGTCAAAGTAGAACCAACTGCCCATGTGCTGCTAGAAGTCAGCCTAGGTAGGAGAGGAATTAATAAGGTATTGTTTGGGCTATTTTGGAAGTAGGTTTTTTTATTTTAAAAATGTCACCTTTTAAGTTTTACGTAACTAGTTTTTTAAAAAAGTTAATTGATTTTTTATTTTTTATTAAAAAATTTATACATATTTTAAATACATTAATTTTTTTTTAAATAAAATAGTTATAATACCCTCAATTAAATAGTCAATCATGCTCTCAACAATTAAAAAAATCTATAAAATTTCAAACATTATAGTTTAAAAGTAAAAAATAAGAGCAAATTAGATATTTTAACAAAAATAATAAAAAAATTACTTTAAAAAATTATTTTAAACACTTTAATTTTTTTATTTTTTTAAAATAATAAACTTATTAAAAATTAAACTTTTTAAATATCTCAAATCACAGCTAAATATACTTATTTTAAAATCAATCTTCATCAATACATCCGCAAAAGATTGAAACTGAAGAACAAAAAATGATTGTGGATTGATATCACCAAATTATCTTTCTAACTAACAAATCATTACTTTATTTTAGGGTTGTGCTATGGAATGTGTTTTTGGGTGTAAGTCGTACGCTATTTTATAAATAAATTTAAATTTGTATAACTAATGGTCAGAATTTTATAAGCGGTGTTTGGTAAAGTTTTTTATTATAGCTTAATTTAAATTTTTTATTATTAATTTTAATAATAAGTTACGATTTATTTTAAATACCAACAACTTCTACTATAAACTACAGCTATTTTTTTAAAATTTTTTTTGTTAAAATTATAATTTTTACTAAGCGTTCACAACTTCTGCAATAAAATATAATTTATAAGTTACAAATTTTAATAATGTCAAACACCACAATATGATATGAAATTAGGTAATTGTAAAAATTTTCAATAGCCAACAAATGTGGGATCCATACATTTCTGACTTTGTTCGTTTCAAAATAAAATATTTTATTATAAAAATTATCTTTTAAATAAAATTATTTTGCAAAAAATAATATTTTACATTTTATTTTTTGGTGTTTGATTGGTACTCAACCCCTATCAATATTCCCTTACTCCCACTATTTCTCACAATTACTCTTGTCGTCATCACTTTCACCAACATTGATACATGTACTTTTATCTCTACCACCACTATTATCACTTTTACCACTATTGCTGCCACCACCCCACTATTTCATTTGTCACCACCACCATTGTCGTTGTCACTATGGCTCCACTGTTTCCTCCACCACTGCCACCCCTTTATCCACCATCATTATTATAGCCATTGTCACCACTTTTGTCATTATTTCCAATACCATTATTGATTATTAACACCAAATATAACTTGCTCTTTTTTTTAATAAAAACCAATTTTAATCACATAATATAAAATATTATTTTTTGTAATTTTCACATTATTTAGTGATAATTACAATTTAAAATTGAGTGTTTTGAGAATTAGTTTTTTTATATCTCACCAGAGTTTTAATCATATCATATTTATTTTGTTAGTTTTTATCTCATAATAAATCATGATATAATTTTATGACTGATTTGCTCTTATTTAAAATATTAGACTTTTTTTTATCAAATTTAAAATTTAATTTACTCCAATTTAAAATATTTGACTTTTTTTTCTATCAGAGTGCATGGATTATAAGATATATGGCCACCCCATCCTTCTCTTCCTCTTCACCCGAACTTCTTATTCATTGTCGGCAAACCACCACCACCTCCCAAAGCCCATCCTTGCCATCGTCCTCCTTAGCCATGGTCCCCTCTCACCAATTTTGTTCGTTGTCGTCACCCATAGGAGTTTTGAGGGCTAGGGTTTTTTGCGGTGGGTTGAACAAGGCGGCGAACTAGATGTGCTAGAAGAGCAAAGCGTCGTTTGTCGTCGTCCTTCATCGCTGTCGTCCTCCCTCACCAACTTTGTTTGTCTTCGTCTCCTTTAGGGTTTTTAAAGGTTGGGGTTTTCTGCGTGAGATCGAATAAGGCAACGAACTAGAAGTGCGAGAGAGCAAGGTGGTGAATCAGAGTATCTAACTGATATATTTATCAGTTACATCCGTGCTGTGGTGTCTTAACTGATAAATATATCAATTGAATACTCTACAACATACTTGGTGTAGAGTATTAACTAATAATTTAATCAGTCACATCTTAATTCTTGTGAATCTTAACATATCTAATTGATGCGTTTATCAGTTACATATTTTGTTGTCGTATCCTAAATGATAAATGTATCAATTAGATACTGCAACACACTTAGTACTGAGTAATAACTGATAATTTTATCGATCACATCTTAATAATGTGAATCTTAACATATGTAATCGATACATTCATCAATTACATCATTAGTTATGTTATCATAATTGATAAATGTATCGATTAGGTATTCTGCAACACACTTGGTGCTTAGTAGTAATTGTGAAGGTAAATGTGAAGTTTGGACTGTTGTTAATGATGATAGCGAAGGATGATGACAGCAAAAGCGATGGATGATGATTGTAACGGCGAGAGAGGACTACAGCGACAACATGTTTGGCGACGGCGATATCGACGATAACGAAGATGCCCCGAAGGCAACAATGACATTAACAGCGACTAAGGATGAAGACAACGGCAAAGCTAGGGTTTTGGTGGTTGCAGCGCGAAATTTTGGGCTAGCTAGATTTTTGTGGTATTTTTTATTTTCATTTATGAAGGAATTTGGTTAATGAATTTTTTGAAGATTTACCTTAAAAATATTTTCAATAAATATTAATATTGTGGGACTAATTTTATTAAAAAAATTAGAGTAATTTAATCAAGAGTCCTAGTTTGACAACTTATTTAGAGATAAGACTACCTCTTAAACATGTATTCCATTAAGTCATAGCACGTACCAAAATTGCCCATCCAATTAGAATGTAAACATTTTTCCCGCATTTTCTTCTTACAATATTCTAACGTTTACTTTCTATATTCAGCAAAAGTTGGCTGAAAGAACATTTTCACTCTAGTATCTTGCACATTCTCAGACCGCCATCGACATCAACAAAGGCTCCGAAGAACTCGCGTGGAAGATATCGCTTCCCATAGCCGATGATTCATGCTTCTATTTCCATTCAAGCATCAAACCCATTCACAGTCCTTCGATATGGAACCTAGAAGTGTTTCGCTCGAAAATCGCTTTGAAAAATTACGTAGATTGAACTGATTCCTATATCCTCAGATTTGTGGATAAAAAATTTTGGAAGATCTTTCCATTTCGAGCGAGATGGTGGGCAAAGGTAAGATAATTATTCCCATTATTCTTCAATTTCAAACTCTCCAGTTCGTATTGAACCTTCGATTTTTACATTCAAAATTTTAGGAAAGAAAATCAACGATTGTTTCAAAAAATGTGTGGTAATGCTATATTCTATTGTTATTTGCTTTCGAATAGTGAGGATTGTTAAAATTTTGTGAATTCATTGGCCATTGAATTCAAGAATACAATAGCAGAATTCAGTTACAATTGAATTGGCCATTCAATTAGCAATTGAATCCAAGAAATCAATACTATTTATGGCTATTGATTCCCCTGTAACCCCCTCCATAATGGAAGGTCTATATATACTGTCATCCTATTCAGCTTTCCAGAACAGAGAAGAGGCAGAGAAGAAGAGACAGAACAGAGAAAACCACAGTAGATGTGAGAAATGAGAGATACAATTCTCAGATTATATTGCAAGCTGTAAGAGAGAGAAAGAC
>JAOTRH010108418.1:0-15477 GCA_034768845.1 Heliamphora exappendiculata | reverse complement strand
GTGAGCATTTTGAGGTTTTCTCTGATCACAAGAGCTTAAAATACTTATTTTCACAGAAAGACCTGAATCTTCGCCAGGGACGGTGGATGGAGCTGTTGGGAGACTACGACTTTGATTTGCAGTACCACCCGGGGAATGTAAATGTCGTAGCGGATGCGCTTAGTAGGAAATCTCATGGCTCGTTAGCTTCTATGGCTCTATGAGAATGGGATATGCTCGGGGTTGTTGGGGAGTTTGATTTGTGTCTTAGGAAGACCGGGGAAGGTGCGAATTTATATTCTATAGCTTCATAGCCTGCATTGATTGCACGGGTATTAGAGGCTCAAGGGACTGATCACGAAGCTCAGATGATACTGGATCGCATTGGTAGCGAGAAGGACACAGCCGGATGGACGGTGGGTTTAGATCAGAGTTTGAGGTTGATAGGACATCTGTTTGTGCCAGAGTCGTGTCGTGTTGAGGTGCTACATGAGTTTCATCACTCATGCCTTGTAGTGCATCAAGGAGGCACAAAGATGTATCACGATCTACGCCGACAGTTCTGGTGAAAGGGACTGAAGAGGATGTGATCCGATTCATTTCTCGATGCTTTACTTGTCAGCAAGTAATGGTGGAACACCAGAGACCTGCAGGATTGTTACAACGGTCATCTGTATCCGAGTGGAAGTGAGAGAATGTCACTATGGATTTTTTATCAAGACTTCCACTCTCGCTGAAAGACACGATGCTATTTGGGTTATAGTGGATAGGTTGACGAAGTCTGCGCACTTTCTCCCTATTCGAGTGAGAGACCTAGTGGACCGACTGAGTAGATTGTACATTTGAGAGATAGTCCGGCTACACGGAGTACCGGTGACTGTCATTTTTTATTGACACCCGTGCTTTACATAGCGCTTTTGGCAGAGTTTTCAGGTGGCTTTAGGGATGAGCTTGACTTTTAGTATAGCTTTTCATCCTCAGACCGATGGTCAGTCAAAGAGGATCATCCAGATTTTGAAGGACATGTTGAGAGTGTGCGTGCTTGACTTTCGAGGTTCTTGGGAGGATCACCTATCATTGGTAGAGTTTGCATACAACAACAGCTATCAGTCCACTATTGGGATGGCACCGTATGAGGCTTTGTATGGTAGACTGTGTAGATCGCTTGTATGTTGGACAGAGGTGGGAGAGACCGCTGTTTTGGGACCCAACTTAGTACGGGAGATGACGAAGCAGATTTTTGTGATTTGCCAGAGTTTGGTGACAGCTCAGAGTCTCCAAAAGAGTTATACAGATCAGAGGAGGAGACTGTTAGAGTTTGCAGTGGGAGATCATGTGTTTCTGAAGGTCTCGTTACGCAGAGTGTTGATGGGGTTTGGCCGTCGCGGGAATCTGTCACCTCGTTTTATTGGACCATTCGAGATCTTGAAAAGGATTGAGGTTATAGCATACCGTTTGGCTTTGCCACCTCAGTTAGCATCTGTACACAACGTATTTCACGTTTTTATGCTTCCGTGGTATGAGCCAGATCTATCTCATGTGTTAGATTGGACTGAGTTACGAGTTGATGAGGATGCCACGTATGAGGAACGCCGAGTGAGAATTCTGGATATAAAGGAGCAAGTGTTGCGGGTGAGAACGATTGCGTATGCCAAGGTTCAATGGCTTCATCACGGGGTTAAGGAAGCAACTTGGGAGCTTGAGTTTGGGATGCGTGCTAGATATCCAAATCTGTTTACCTCGTGACCTTGTAGAGAATTTCATAGGTGAAATTTCTTAAGAGGGGGAGAGTTGTGAGACTTTGAACCTTGTTATTTCTGATACATATAAATGTTGACGTGTTTTTACTTCATGTTATGTATCATCAATGCATGATTTATGTTTTGGGTTGTAGAACAGTATGTATAGATGTGTTTGAAACTTTTTCGGACCTTGTTTAGGCTTGTTTGGGTTAGCCTTAGAACACCAAAACCAAAACAAAATAGTAGGTTGAAAACCCTGAGGTTCGGTCGACTAACAGCTTTTTTGAGTTCGGTCGATTGAACCAAGGGGTTTAGTCGACTGAACTATGGCGGTTTGTGTTTCTTGAGGCACTTCAGTCGACTGAAGTACTCTCTTCAGTTGACTGAACAATTTTTTTAGCGTGCCTATATGTATTTCAGCCCCTGGAATGTTTAGAGAAAAGCTTCTTTCTTCCTTTCCTCTGCCTTCTCTCTACATTTTTGACCTACTCGAGCCTAGTTTTTGACGATCAGCTTGTGGATCCCTGCTATTCACGTTGCTAGCTTCGCACTCATCTGGTCTGATTCTCATTCCGACGAGACCCAATTTTTGAGGCATCGGGTTTTGACCTAACGAGATAGGATTCTAGACTCTACTGCTGTTCTAGGGTGTCATACGTAATTCTATGCTTTTTTTCACCGGTAGAAAATGCATCAAATGTCATATTTTATGTTTAAGCCTTATTTTTTTGATAGAAAGAATGTTGTTCGCTTTTCTTGGCTTATAGTGCTTTATGACACGTGATTTGCGATTTTCAAAGGGTTTTCTTGAAAACGACGATTTTTGTTAGAAAATAGACGATTTTGATGGAAATCTCAACATTTTATGTTTTGGACGTTTTTGAGCTCGCCTTCGGGGTTGAGTCTCAGGTTTTGAAACGTTTTGTTGAAAATGGTATAAAACATTTTGATAATATTTTGTGTGGTCTCCTTGTTGAAGGATGGATCTAAATACATGTATAATGTATTTTAGGGGAAAAATATTTTGTAGTTGAGCTACAGTTCTGTTTTTAGAAGATTATCTAGATGTACTGGGATGACGTGTATTTGGCACAAGTTGCCCTCAGTGTAAGTCTGAAAACGTGCACAGCGTAGGTACTTAAGTCTTTCGGGTTAGTCCATGTAAATTGAGACGGATGGGTGCTCAGCTCCGTCGGGGTCATAACCCGTAAATTGAGTGGTTACGTTCATGGTGCTCTGTATAGAACCTGTGTGTATCTAGGTGATTCCACGATATCTGGGGGTTAGATACTATACATGAGTTTATAGTTGCTACCTTTATCCTCTTGTGATTGAGTCGGTACATAGGATCTTACTCTTCTTATTCTGCAATGGTACATTCCGCGAGGGAACAATGTTTTGATTACTATTTTTTCTTAACTATTATGCTTTAGTTGCATTATTTGCAAATTCGTGTCTTTAAGGATAGAAACAGGGCTTTATGATAATAAAACCATTCGGGAGGCTTGTGTTGGCCTGATGGGAAAACTTGTGGGTTTTTGGATGAAAAACCATTTTGCGTTTGTGGTTGAGTTCACTCCCACCATGTGATTGCATATTACCTGCTTTACAGCTTTATAGTCTGTTTTTATTGGGCTTCGGCTCACGGGTAGGACTTTTTTGTAAAACTATTTTCAGGTGATGATGTGGATGAGGTGTAGCTCTGGTGATGTTGTGGTGGCGGAAGACTTTTATAGTTTTTCTTTTGGCATGCCTATTCCTGAAGGCAGTTTGTACGCCATAAGGTGATATACTTTTGCATGTTATACATGATGTTTACTGTTCATAAGAGATGCATTTTGGATTTTCCTTTGATTTTCAACAGGTGGATTTGATTGTTTGAAAACCTATTTTCTGTAAAACTGTTGTTTGGTGGTTTTTCACGTGACCCTGGATTTTGGGCGTGACAAAAACAATATAAAAAGTAAGTTAAAAATAGCAAGGAAAAATACCAAAATTGCGTAATTTTGGCGGCTTTGCCGCCGGTGATTTGGCGGTGGTTTTTATGATTTTTCAGGCCGTTTTTAGACTATTTTTTGAGAAACATTTTAAAACTTAAAATAGTAGTAAAACATATCTCAAAATACTGTAAAAAACGAGAAAAAAACTAGACCAAAATCACAACTCAAATAGGCGACAAACAGGCGGGCGGTGGCAACAGCTTCCAGGCACTTTTTTGGCAATTTTTTGGGCTTTTTTCCAACAATCTTGTTTTACAAAAAGATAGTGCTTTTGGAGAGCTTTCTTTTGATATAAAGTACGTAAAAAACAGAGCTAGGATGAGGTCGGAACGACCTCAGAAAGTTGGCGATTAAAGGTGGCGACACTAGGTGCGATAACAACAGCTTTAGGCTGTGTTTCTAGCAGTTTTTTGGGCTATTTTTGAGCAGTTTTTTCATAGAAAAATAGTACTTTTCGAGAGCTTTCTTTTAATATAAAGTATGTCAAAAATCAAGTTCGGAAAGAGGTCAAAAAACTGCTCAAAAACAGAAAAGATAGTTTTCTTCAAAGCATCAAATGAGATCTCTAGTGATGAAGAGGATGAAGATCGTGATATGAAACTCATCACGAAGAGGATGAAGATCGTGATATGATATGAAACTCATCACGAAGAGGATGAAGATCGTGATATGAAACTCATCACAAGAAAGCATGAAAAATTTCTAAGGAAGGACAAAAAGCTTGCAAATAAATTCCAAGGCTCAAGGAAATACAAAAGTGATTCAAGTAAAAAGGAATAAAGAAGGAAAAAGAATAAAAAGAAAGCTATGAAGGCTATAACATGGATCAACTCGACTCAAACACTTCAAATGAAAATTCATGCGATGAGGAGGTAAATTTCTGCTATATGGCTCATAGCAATAATAAGGTAAATTCTAACACTACAAGTACTTTAAATACACTAAATTTTAGTAGTAAGAAATCATGTGATGAATCCTTGCCTACATATGAGGAACTTTAAAAAAAATATGAATGTCTATATAAATATTGTTTGAAGTTAGGTAAGAAAAATACTTCTTTGAAAATAGAAATTGAAAATCATTCAAACGAACTTATTGAGTTAAAATCATCTTATGAGATTTTTGAAAAAGCTCATAAAATTGAAATTTCTACAATAGAAGAAGAAAATAATTATTTAAGAGATGAGCTTAAAAGAATAAATTCCTCTTGTAGCGAAAATGAAATTATAAAATTAAAGACTTGGAAGCCTTTTCAAGTAGTACTTGTTCTAAAAATGATCATGCCAAAACTACTTGTTTATATTGTATGAAAAATTGTCATATTATGTATCATTACCCTTATAGAGGAAAAAGAGGTACTGATAAAAACATTAGAAAATAAAGTATGATCCAAGTACTAGCCTTTATGGACCCAAGAAGGTATGGGTACCGAAAGATCCCACTAAAAACTATATTGTATGTGGTTGAATGCCTCAACTCGAGCAATCAAGTATATCATAGTAAGTGAAAGTTCAAAACAGGTGTGGAATGTCAAGTTAAAGCTTCAAAATGGTTTATCACTTGAGACTTGACTCTAATGGTATAATCTTTCAAGTTTTTGCATCTTGTTTATTATCATAACACTTGGTATCATAATATTTTTGTGCTTAAGTCATGCATTATATTATTGTTAAAAATTTTATGTGCTATAACTTAGAGAATAAATATCTTTGTTAAAAATCTTAAATCATACAGGACTATGAAAAATGACCCTGGCATGAAAATTGGACATATATCTTTTTGAAAGTCAACAATATGAAAATGAATCAATTCATAATGTGCTATGCTGTTGAAACAATTCATTCATGCACAATCTCCATACTTATAAGGTATAGAGACAATGCGCTCTAAATGTTCATATCTTTTAATTATAAATGAATTTTATGTATTAAAAATGTATATACATCTTTTGAAATTTATAAGATCATATCGTGCCCATAATTTATATCAATTGGTCAGATTTGAATGAAGATAAAAATGACTTTTTAAAGCACCATTTGATATCATTTTCCAAAAAGTCATAACAATTGAGATAATGTGCTATATTTTGAAGAAAATTCTTTTTGCACATACATACACTCATTAGATCTTAATTTTCTCATGCATATTTATTGTTCAATTAGTAAATGAGAAAATTTTTCTATCCTTTCAATTGGTATGATTTATGTTAATAAAAATGATATGAAAGAAATCATACTTTTGAAATTAGATAGGTATCATAATATTTTTCTAGAACATCAATTATTAAATTGAAATAGAGTGAAAACGTTTTCCTTATTTCAATTGGTATTATTATGAAAAATATTATGCACGTGAAATTATGGGTTTATTGAATCTAATATATATGGCATTGCTGTCCTAAAAGTTTTAAACTGTGGCACAAGGTTTCAACCTATGCACAAATAGCTACTTTAGAAGCCATTTGCATATTATCTACCCAATTTTTGAAATAGGTATTGTTTTAACGCCTTAAAAGTGCTTTCATGAAAAGTTATTATCTTCATTATTCGTGTAAAAATGATAATTTTCAATGGTTTTCTTAGAAAATATGGGAGAATGGTTAACAATTGTTATTATTTATATTTCTATCCATGAATAACAATTGGCATCAGTTTATCAATTGGTATAACTTGAAATTGATTAACAATTTGTATCATATCAATTAATATTATTTTGACAATCAAGTTTTTTTGACAGTTGGTATCTTATTTTTCTGTCAAATGATGCTATACCAAAAAGTGAGAGAATAATTTTTCAATAAATTTCATTTTTAAGCTTCTACTTTTTAATGATATCAAAAGGGAAAGAATGTTTGAGAAAAATAATTATTATTATTTTAACATTCCTTTTAATATGAGAAAAAGAGAGCGTATACATTGCACTTAATGATTAAATCTTTTTTATATGTAAAAAATGTGAGAGCTTATATTTCAAATGTTTTGATAATGTCAAAGGGGGAGAATACTTGGAAGAAAATGTATAATTTTTGCATTTCTTTTGATATATTAAACATGGGGAGTCTTTGTGTTAAATTGCTTATGTATGCCTTAATGACTTTTATCATAAAAATGCAATTTACGATATTCATTGGTCAAATTGTGCTTAAATGCCTATCACTTGAAAATTCAAAGTTCTTGAATTAATTGTATTATATTTTATAAATCTTGGTTATATGCATATTGTGAGAGGGAGCCTTGTAAAGGCAATCTCATTTTGTTCTTTATTTGTCATCAGAAAAAAGTGAGAGATTATTAGCCTAACTAGATTTCAACATATTTTGATGACAACAAACTAAAGTTTTTAATTGTGAAAATTGAATATATTCAGAAGAATTTAATGACACAAGTACAATTGAGTAAGCAAAATAAAAGCCGTGAAATATGAAGATCATATTCAAGTGGTTAAGATCCATGGAGTACTAGAAAACCAAGAAGAAAATGCACTAGGACCTATGTAAGTTCACATACCATTGGTTATATGTGTGAAAGCTCATAGGAGACCTTAGATGGAGCATAGGTTTGTTAAATATTTCATGAAAAATCATTTTCAAAGTATAAAATATGTTTTAAAATGTTTCAAAAGAAGTTTGGCAAAAAATATGCAAAAATTGTGTGAAGAAAATTGACATACCTTCGGTATTTTGGCCATAAATTTTTGTACAAAATAAATTTTTTCGTGGGGTTAAAACCATTGGAAAGTAGACTTCCGGGACTTCAATTTGAACAGAAGAATGACCCTATTCGGAGTCCAAATGAAGGAGTTATGGTCGTTTGAAATTGGGAAAATTGAGCAATTGTGATCCAGTTGACCGAGGATCAAGATCTAGTTGACTGAATGGATCAAAATGCAATCCAATCAACTGAATGGTCAACTCCAGTCGATTGAACAGGCTATAATTTGAATATTGTTGGCTGCAACGGCTATTTTGACCATTACCACATTTAGCCTAATAGCTAGTTCATGTTTTTGGCCTATAAATAGACCCTTTAATCCTTGAAAAACATATAGCAAAGCCCTCCGTCATAGTCTCTCATATACATCAAGTTTGTGCTTCAAATTCTTCATTTTTTAAAATCATTTTTGAGAGAAAACTTTAGAATTCCTCCATTGAGCTTCTTACTTATATATATCCTTTGGAGTGAACATTAGTATACTTCATTTGTATTTATTTGCTCGCTAAAGGAGCTGATTAATTGTATAATCCTATTTAAATTTCTTGTTGTAACTTGATAAGGTGATTCTCAAGAGAGGCCACTCTACCTATTGAAGGAGAGAGGGAACTCCGCCTATAGGGAGGGACTTGAGAAGGGGATATTCTCAGGAGAGGCTGCTCTGCCTACTGAAGGAGTGTGTACTTGAGGAGGGAACATCCTCAAGAGAGACTATTCCGCCTAGACTAAGGAGAGAGGCTGGTCCACCTACTGAATGAGTGTTTAGTGGAATCCTCATAGCGGTTGACTTGAGGCAAGGACGTAGGCCGGTGGGCCGAACCTTAGAAATCTTGGTGTCGTATCTCTCTAATTATATCTCTTTAATTTCACACTTTAAATTCTATATCTACTTGAATTTGTTTGTTAGAGAATACTTGTAGTCGTTTGGGATTGCATAATTAATTAGGTCAATATTGGTATAAATTTTTTAAATACCCAATTCACCCCCTCATGGGATTGCACCTACACTATCAGTCCTCCCATTGAGGCATGCTATTCTCAGGTTACCAGGCTGTTAGCAAATTAATTTTAAAATGGTAGAGGGAACCAAATTAAAATAAATTCAAAACTTTGCTCATCATGATTAACAGGATTTTTTTTAATTATGTGATTCTCATGATTAAAATGGCTTTCAACCTACTCGCTTTAATACTCAAAGAAAATAAACTAACGGGACTGAATTTTGTTGACTGGAAATGTAAATTGGATATAGCTTTAACTACAAATGGTATTCTCTCAATACTAGAAATGTGTTTGTTTCTAAAAAAGGTTCTCCCTCTGGGCCAAAAGGCATGAAGAAGAAAAATGTTCAGAAATAGGGAGACACGATTTTCAGGATAGTTAATGGACCACGGACTAGTGTAAAAAAGCTGAAAGGCAGATATTTTCACAACAACCAGACCCGACACTAGAAAAGCTATGTCCAGTATTTCTCAGAAGGTAGAACAAACAGGGTAATTTCTGTTCACTGGTTATGAAAATATGTTTAGCGATGTTATCTACCGGTACCTGGTGTGTAGATACAGGAGCCACTAATCATGTTTGCAATTCATTTCATGAGTTTTAAGAAACCCAACAATTTAGTGATGAGGAGATTTACCTACATATAGGCCATAAGACAAAGGTAACAGCAGATGGATTGGCTAAAGACGGAGTTGTTTTTATATACCTGCCATTAAAAGAAATTTAGTTTTCGTTTCTCGATTGGCTAAAGACGGATATTTGATTTATTTTAATAAATCTGTGGTTATTAAGGACAATAAATAGGTTATCTATTCTGGTACATTAGTGGATGATCTTTATATTATTACTCCAATCTCTCCTACATTGCAACTGACTGAAAAGAATAATATATCTATATTACCGTATAAGAGAAAGCTTTCTTCTTTAATGAACGAAACGTTTCTTTGGCACTTATGTTTGGGTCATATTAATCTAAAAAGGATAAACAGACTCGTAGCAGATGGACTTTTGAGTTCATTGGAAGTGGAGGCACTTCTAGTCTGTAAATCTTGCTTCGAGGGTAAGATGACCAAGAGGCACTTTTTAGCTAAAGGCTATAAAGCTAAAGAACCGTTGGAGCTGATTCATTGTGATGTATGTGGTCCTATGAAAATTCAGACTAGAGGTGGCTTTGAATATTTCGTCAGTTTCATTGATGACTACTCAAGATATGGATACATTTACCTGGTGCACCGTAAGTCTGAATTCTTTGAGAAATTCAAAGAATTCAAGGCGGAGGCAGAGAAGCGTATGGATAAAAGTATTAAATCACTACGATCCGACCGTGGTGGGGAATACCTCTTTGGAGAGTTTAAAGACTACTTGTCATTAGAGGGGATTACATCCTAGTTAACTGCAACTGGCATTCCGCAGCAGAATGGTGTAGTAGAAATAAGGAATAGGACTCTTCTGGAAATGGTAAGGTCCATGATGAGTTATTCAGATTTATCCGATTCATTTTGGAGACTCGCTTTAGAGACAACGACTTACAT
Organism: Heliamphora exappendiculata; assembly: GCA_034768845.1. Taxonomy (NCBI): domain Eukaryota; kingdom Viridiplantae; phylum Streptophyta; class Magnoliopsida; order Ericales; family Sarraceniaceae; genus Heliamphora; species Heliamphora exappendiculata. The sequence continues at coordinate 5,512 of JAOTRH010108418.1, read as the reverse complement.
TCTGAACTTGGTACTTTCTAAGTGAGTACCTTCTACTCCCATAGAATTGTGGACCAAGTGTAACCCTAGTCTAAAATAAATTCGAATTTGGGGGTGTCTAGCACATGTGCTGAAAGGGAATGCGGGTAAGTTAGAATTGAGGAGAGAAGTCTATTTTTTTGTAGGGTATCCTAAGGGAGCGAAGGGCGGTCTGTTTTCTAATCCTAAGGATCATAAGGTTATTGTTAGCACTAATGCCCGATTCTTGGAAGATGATTATATTATGGATCGTAGGCCCAAAAGCAATTTTTGAAGAACTGAGAGGAAATATTAGTAAAACGGAAGAACAAGTCACTGATATCCCATTACTTTGTTGTAGTCGGAGGATTATCTGGACAGGTGGTAATCAAGAATAGGGTGCTGACGCACAAGATTCAGATTCTGCATAGCGTGTTACAGCTAGTACACAAACACATGTAGTGCCTCGTCGTAGTGGGAGGGTTATTCATTAACCTGATCGGTATATGTTCTTGGGAGAGTCTTTTGACAGGATCCCGACAGAACTAGATACCGAGCCCTATAATTACAATGAAGCACTTCATGATAAAGATGCAGATCTTTAACAAAAGGCTATGAATTCAGAGATGGAATCTATGTATTCCAATCAGGTCTGGGAACTTGTATAACCACCCGAAGGGATAAAACTCATTGGATGGAAGTGGATCTACAAGAGGAAGAGAGGAGCACATGAGAAGGTTGAAATCTTTAAAGCTCGATTTGCTGCTAAATGGTTCACTCAGAAAGAAAGGATCGATTATGAGAAAACCTTTTCGCCAGTAACCACGCTTAAGTCTATCCGAATTCTCTTATCCATTGCCGTTCATTTCGATTATGAAATCTGGCAAATAGACGTCAAAACAGCTTTTCTTAACAAAAGTCTTGACAAGTGTATCTATATGATACAACCAAACATATTCATTAAAAAAGGCCAGGAACACATGTTGTGTAAGATAAAGAAATCTATTTATGGACTTAAACAGGCATCGAGTTCTTGGAACACTCGATTTGATCAAGCCATTAAGTCTAATGATTTTGATCAAAGTCCAGATGAGTCCTGTGTGTACAAGAAGCATGACAGAAGTGTGGTGATATTCCTAGTACTTTATGTAGACGATATCTTGCTCATCGAAAACGATGTGGGGGCATTATCTACGGTAAAGTATGGTTATCGGGGTAGTTTGATATGAAGGATTTGGGAGAAGCCAGTCACATCCTTGAGATTAAGCTTGTGGAAGATTGGAAATAAAGAATGTTAGGCTTATCATAAAAAAAATATATCGATAATGTTCTTGCTGGTTTTACCATCCAGGATTCCAAGAAAGGGTTTCTCCCTTTTAGGTATGGAATCACTCTATGCAAGGATCAATGTCCTAAGACGCCTGATGAGATAGAGAAAATGAATGCGGTTCCTTGTGCTTCGGTAGTAGGAAGCCTCATGTATGCTATGCATTGCATTAGACCCGACATCTGCTTTGCCATTGGCATGGTTAGCAGATATCAGTCCAACCTAAGCCAGAAGCATTGGACTACGGTAAAGAATATAATCAAGTACCTAAAAAGGATTAAGGATTATATGTTGATTTACCAAGAAGACAGTCTAGTACTTTTAGGGTACACAGACTCAGATTTTCAGTATGACAAGGATTCCTGTAAGTCTACCTAGGATATGTGTTTACCTTAGGAGGTGAAGCTATAAGTTGGAGGAGTATCAAGCAGCCCTGCATTGCTGATTCCACCATGGAGGCCGAGTATGTGGCAGCTTCTAAAGCAGCCAAAGAGGCCGTTTGGCTCAGGAAATTCCTGTTAGATCTAGATGTGGTATCTTCAGTTCAGTCGGCTATTACACTTTGCTGTGACAATACATGAGCGATTGTAAACTAGAAGGAGCCAAGGGTCCATAAGAAAGGCAAGCACATTGAGCATAAGTATCACCTGATACGAGAAATTATACGGAGAAGTGATGTTGCTATGACCAAAATTGTATCAGGAGACAACCTTGCAGATCTTTTTACAAAGAGTTTACCAGTTAAGAATTTTGATATTCATATAAAAGGCATGGGAGTTAGATGTATGGTAGTATGGTTTTAAGTATAAGTGGGAGATTGTTAGGATTGGTATACTGAAAATCATGTTTTTAGCATTTTATTTTATTTTTTAATAAAATTAATTTTTCATTTTATGAGAATCTTTGTGAGCAATGTATATGTATCATTTCTTTAATATTATGCATGGATGTCTGATATTCTGTATAGTATGTAATCTGGTGTGTAGAGTACGACTTGTACACAAGATATCAGATTTTAGATTCTTGCAGAATACAAATTTTATGTTCATAGTTTATAGGAAAATGGACATGTTATCGGTATGACTGTAACACACATTTTTAGTAGGCCTGTCTTGGTTACAGGGAACAGATAATAGCGTTTTTTATTGTTCTGACTCTCTGTACTAGTACACTTTGTGTGTATTAAATGGAATATTTGTGGTAATTAATTTTATACTGACTATACACATTAATTCATACCCCAAGGTTATTATAAATAGTATTTATCCTCTTAATTCTAAAATAATTATTGATTTGGGTATATTTAATATTCGTTATTTTGATTCATTAGAGGGTGCCATCTTATATGGGTCAATGTTCCCAGTGAGTTGAATAATGGTATTATTTATGTGGTGAATATTAAATATTGACGGAATCTACGTCCCGAAAGATCAGGATTGATGATACTCTCTTAAGAAAACTTATAAGTTTTGACCGGACCAACTCCTACAGGTGGATTTAATTATTCGGCGGTCAAATAAGTTAAGCGAAAGGGTTTAACGAATATTAAGATGCCAATTAAATTAAATTATCAGTAATTAAATTTAATTGACAAGTATCAAAAATCTTAACGTGGAGAAAATGGTAAGCATTTAATAACAGGAGCTCAATGCTATATGGTCTTGAGATTATGGGTCAGAGAGCAATTATTGTTCTTTAGTGCTATGAAATGTAATTCAATATTTTATGAAAATTGCAGAAATCGCTGCTGATTTTCTATAATTGCAGATACCGTTATGAGATTTGCTTAATTGCAGAAACTACTAAAATGTGTCTGTGTTCGACTGAAAGTTTTACTCATAATTACTCCCCAAGTCTCTGTTGTAGCCTTATATATATGTGGGTAGGCTGAACCAGTTTCATAACTTGTCTTCTAAGACTAAAACTATCTTGGTTCTGCCGGTATGAGTTCTTGGAGGATTATAACCCACACTATATCCGGGAATCGCATAAGGGAATACAGTAAAAGATCTGACAGGAGCTTCAACCTGGATTCAAATCGTAGTTGAAAATTTGACCTGTAAAAAGGCATTCCTCTAAATTAACTTCGAATGCACGAGTTTTATTTTGATCTTTCGTCGTCAAAAGTTTTATTTGGAGCCCATTTTGGCGATTGCCCGTCTAGTTAATTTTTTTCGTTAATTATTTGTAAAAATAAAGATCTTGGTAGTCTTGCCTCCAACGTGCACGTGTATATTTTTGAGTTTTATAGCTTGAGTATGTTATGGAGTTTTAGTTTGTATGAGTATAAGACATGCATGCAAAGAAAACACCTCAAAAATACACACAACATGAGCTAAGCTACCAAAATCCTAGGTAACCTGATTTTTTGGACATGCGAACATTCTGCCATCAACCTTAAAATATCACAACTAATTATAGAAAAATTATATTAAAGTGATTTTTATGTCTAAATCTAGCTTTTTGAGCTCTATTTCATACAAAGTTGGTTTGAAGTGATTTCGTTGGGTAGAACTCTAAATATGTCATTTTTGCCAAATAGTGTCAGATCTTGACCACTCTGAGTTACATACCTAAAAACCCTAAGTCAGAGTGAGAACCGAGCTTAAGTCAAAATATAAAACTTGTAGATAATATATTTATCTTAATGTCCACCAAAATGAGCCACAAATATGAAATCTTAATAGGTTAAAACACTTTCCAAAGTCACTGTTGCATTTTAGTGATTGACAGAACTCTCTGTCACACCTTTTTGTGAGACCGAAAACCTAGGTTTTTAGTAGCCAAATCCAAACGTAGAAAACATGAAAGATGTACCTAACATATTAAACTAAATATTGAGTAAACATCAACCCAAAATACCCTCGGATAGTACCCCAAAAGTTTAGAGCATTCTCTGTTGAAAACCCACTCTACAGACCCTTTTTTGGCTAACCAAACCCTTTTTATAAATTGGCCAAAATTTCACACTTTTCCAAACAACTTACCTTAGAACAAAACATGAAACTTGTAGGGACTACCTTAAAATATGACCTTCCCAAAAATCATAGACATACCCCTTGAATTGATACATCAAAACTGTGGCCAATAAAGGCCCAAATTTTGTATTTTTCTCTATAAAATGCTGAACGATTTTTACTTAAGTAAAATAAATGACCCATTTGCCCTAGGATTTAACATTTGTGTTAAACATGAAAGTTGTAGAAAATATTTGGATATAATTGGTGTTCAAATTTTAGAAATTAAATCAATGTCTATGTACTTCAAAACACTGTCGCAACTTAAAAACAAGCAATTGAACATTTACATAAAATTTTCCAAGTGTACGAATGGTGTGTTATTTTGTGAAACTTGAATATATAGACTTTATATGAACTTTGTGAGTAATTAGTGTATGAAAATGATAATTTTGATTAAGTGAACTCATGTTGATAGTTCGATTCTATGTCGCATAAATTATAGTTATGCTTCGCTTGCTTGTACTTGGTGTTTTAGCAAGTTGTACCTCGTGCTATACCGTGTTTATATGTCATGATATAATTAATTGCACACGAGAAGCATATTGCACATCATGAGAATTTCTATATTTCATCTTGGATTATTGGAGTCCTTTCTGTATCTTTCGTGGTGGGTTTAGTTATATTGAATTTATTCTTTTCTTGGCTCCTAGTCTAGGGTGTCCCTGGTAGCCATTTTTGTAACTATTTTGGGATATATTCCCTCTGAGCACCCTGGGTGTGTCCCTGGTGTTTCAAAAGAAAGATTTGTTATTTATGACTACTATTGGGCACACGGGTTTAGCACTCCAGTTTTGGTAATTTAGACCTTGAGTTGATACTAAGCGAGCATCCTAATTTTTACTGTGGGTAACCTCATAAAGTCCCATCACGGCAATGGCAATAAGTCCACGAGGTGGCAATAATATAAAGTCCCATCACGGTATTGACAATAAGTCCCAAAGGTGGCAACAATATAAAGTCCTATCAGCATTGACAATAAGTCCCTGAGATGGCAATAATATAAAGTCCCATCACAGCGATGGCAATAAGTCCCTGATGAGGCAATAACATAAAGTCCCATCACGACGATGATAATAAGTCCCTGAGGTGGCAATGACAACAAGTCCCATCACGGCGATGACAATAAGTCCCTGAGGCGGCAATAATGATAATAAGTCCATACAAGTAA